>VWZW01004700.1:1849721-2054622 GCA_013397115.1 Edolisoma coerulescens | reverse complement strand
GAGGTGTGGCCTCACCAGTGCCGAGTACAAGGGGACAATCACTGCCCTGGTCCTGTTGGCCACACCATTTCTGATGCAGGCCAGGATGCCACTTGTCTTCTTGGCCGCCTGGGCACACACTGGCTCATGTTCAGGTCCCTTCTGTCTTTAAGGTCCCTTCCAACCTAAACCATTTTGTGATTTTATTAAGAGCCATGGGAGAAAACCAAGTCACCCACTTGAAGGATGCCCTGGGTGACACTGCTGTGCTGAGGGGCTCAGGCCTTTATATACAGAGTTTGCCAGGAATTACTGGACAAGCCCAGAAAGAAATTAAGCCATTTGTAATTCTTTCAAGATGTCCCTTAGCCAGTTTTTGTACCTTTCTTGGAAATGAGGAACATGTGCTTTGCCCATGATTTCCACTTAATCACCACCTGCATGTAGAATTGTCGTTTTTATTCCTGGGAAATCTCTGGGGGATTTACACGGAATGCTATAAATTCCTGCCTTCAAAAAACAAGTCCCTCCTGTGCAGTGAGGTATTCATTCAAGTCTTTTGCTCCCTTGCCAAAACCAGCAGATCCTGACATCAAATGACAGAGATGGACCCTTAAAATTGCAGAGGAGTTGCTTTTCCTATGATGGAATTAAGAAGAGATAAGTGTCAGTAGAAAATGTCAGAGGGAAATCATGCAGCTGTGGCTACAAGCTGGGAGAATGGTCTTGCAACAGTGGTTTGAATAGAAGCAATTTGGACAATATTCCCTCAAACTGAAGAAAAGTTTGTTACGATAGTTGAGACCAAAATGAAGAACGTCTGTCCAAGAGTTTTTCCCATGTGGATTAACACAAAAACCCCAAATGTTAATGATGTCATGCAGAAGGAATGGCAAGATACATCACTAAGGGCAAATCGTGCCAGACAAACTTGGTGGCCTCCTATAACAGAGTCACAGCATTGGTAGATGAGGGACGAGCAACTGACGTCATCTACTTGGACTTGTGCAAAGCATTTGACACAGTCCTGCATGACATCCATATCTCTAAACTAGAGAGATATGGATTTGGTGGATGAACCACTTCGTGAATAAGGAACTAAGGAATTGGCTGGATGATTGCACTCAAAGAGTTGTGGTCAAGAGCTCAATGTACAAGTGTAGACCGGTGACGAGTGGTGTTCCTTAGGGGTCAGTATTGGGACCAGAATTGTTTAATGTCTTTGTTGGTGGCATGGACAGTGGGATCAAGTGCACCCTCAGCACTGTCCACTCCAAGGTGCATGGTGTGGTCAGCACACTGGAGGGAAGGGATGCCATCCAGAGGGACCTGGACAGGCTTGAGAGGTGGGGCTGTGCAAACCTCCTGAAGTTCAGCAAGGCCAAGTGCCAGATCCTGCACCTGGGCTGAGGCAATTCCAAACACAAATACAGCCTGGGCAGGGAATAAGAAGGGACACTTGGAGGTGTTGGTGGACAAGAAGCTCCCCATGAGCCAGCAATGTGTGCTCACAGCCCAGGAAACCAACCACATCCCGGGCTGCATCAAAAGCAAAATGGCCAGCAGGTCGAGGGAGATGATTTTCCCCCTCTACTCTTCTCTGGTGACAACCCACCTGGAGTGCTGTGTCCAGCTCTGGAGCACTGCATCCAGCTCTGGAGCCCCAGCACAAGAAAGACATGGACCTGTTGGAGTGAGCCCAGAGGAAGGCCACAAAGATGATTGGAGGGCTGGAACACCTCCTATCTCCTGTGGAGAGAAGTTGGTATTGTTCAGCCTACAGAAGAGGAGGCTCCGAGAAGACCTTAGAGCAACCTTCCAGTGCCTGAAGGGGGCTTACAAGAAATCTGGAGAGGGACTTTTTACATGGGACATATAGTGACAGGATGGGGTAATGGCATTAAACTGAAAGATGGAAGGTTTAGATTAGAAAGAAAGAAATTCTTTACTGAACTTGCCCTCATGAAAGAGACTATACAAAAGTAATTGGAATAAAAGCATGTCAGGTTTCATGGCTACTGTCATCATAGATAAGATATGAGTAGTTTTCCTATAGACATCAGTCTTGCGGAGACAGAATATTTTGGTGGATGGAACTAGGTCTGTAAATAAAAAAATTTTGATTGCTGTTTTCAATAGCTTCCTTCATGGCTGGCCAGGTCATTAAATTCTTTTCTGTGTGGCCAGTTTCCCCATGTGCCTGAGATACTGCTGGCTAGGCATCTTTGTGTTATAGTTCAGATGCTAAATGAAGTGCTAATTGTTATCATCCTTTGATGTCATTACTGTGGAATATACAGCCAACTCTTTATTGTTCTGTGTAAAGGGCAGTTCGGGACTGTGCAAATAAGGGATTAAAAAAATGATGGAGAATACATTAGAGGAAGAGCCATGGAAGGAGAGCAGAGACAGTGCACAGAGTTGTTTCCTGTCACACCAGTTTCTGGATGGATTATAGGGCTAAGTGTCGTTTGGACTTGAGTGGACCCTGTGCATCCAAATGCACGAAAGTAAATAAACCTTCTGAAAACAAGAAGGCATGTACAGAGATACAGAGACAACAGCAGTTGTTTCCTTCCCAGTCCACCCACTCCCTGGGGTTCTGACACCTACTCCAGTTGCCTTTGGGACATAAAAAAGGTGTCACAGCTATCAAAGTAGAATCTTCAGTCCTTTTTTACTCTCCAAAATACTGTAGAGCCAGCAAGAGTTTACACTTCCCCATTGTGTCCTTGAAAGGGATCATCTTTTAAATAGTGAAGGAAGGCATTAATGCTAAATCATTTCTTGCTTGTGCTCCACTGGAATTGAAAGTAAAATTTAGTTCTGACTTCAGTGAGAGGAAATTCAGTCAGTGAATCCTTGTCTTTTCCACAAAGAGTACCAGCTGTGATACTTAGGACTGTACTTTCTGTGGTGTGGACTGATGCCAACTAGGAACAGGACTGTGACAATCAAGTGATTTTGCATGTGCCACAAAAAGTCTTTAGATAATCATAATCTGGATCAAATTAGAACCAACAGTCCACTGGAAAAAGATCACATGGGACATCAGCAATCCCCTGAGCCAGATGAATTCCCAAATAGTTTAATATAAAATCTACCTATCACAAAAGAAACAGAAGTTAAACAATGCTATGTGCCACATATGAAAATGCATACATTTGGGCTTATCCTCCCCTTTCTGTGCCAGAAATTAACTGATCAAATACTCTCTTGACATAGCTGCACCTACATCAACCAATGGTGCTGTGGAACAAAGATATGGTGGCACAAGAAGTTTTTTTAACAGAATTGGAATGCCAGCTGTACAAAAAAAAACGAGGGTGAATCAATGATCTCTAAATGGAAAAAGACAAAATTAGTAGGGGGAAGAAAATATTTTTGTACTTCTAAAAGAGCAGTATAAACAAAGGAGAAAAAAAAGAAAAGTTCAGATCACAATAAATGGAGCAGACAGGGATTTCACAAGTCTTTGCTGATTTTATGCAAGTTTCTGAAATAGAAAAATCAAAAAAAAAGTGATTTCTTAAGTTTTATTCCACTTGTAAAGAGACCAATTTTGGTATATTGAGTACACATGAAATAGTGAAAGAATTATACAAATGGTCTTGTGTTTGGTACCATCATGAATTATGCTGTTAAAAAAAGAGCTATTTCCCAAGTTCCCAACTTGCAGTCAAGACATGGCTAACGTGTGTATTCCAGCCTAAGAACCAGAAAACACACCAGGTTTCAGAGCTGTGACATTAATATTCATGTGACACTTTGTTTTCTGGAGTATGGTTCTGCATTAATTGTCCTCAATCTGAAGTCCTCCGGATTTGGGGGATCTATATGAAACCAATACACTGTTTATTTTAGCAACAGGAGACCCTTGGTTAGATAAATTGGGCTTTTAAACAAGTAGAGCTCTATATGTGTCACTCTTATCTAGAAGTTTAACTTATACAAGTGTAACTTTGTTATTCATTGCCATTATGTTCTACATTATCATCTGATTTCTTAGAAAAAACAAAACCAGACCCACAAGAAACACCTCCTTCCAGTCCCTGTTCCTTGCTCAAAGCCCTTTAAACGACGCCAAGATTCTTCTGTCTTCTGTGGTTTTAAATGTTATATAGTTTGTCTGCAATGGAAATAAAGTCATCAAAGAAACATTTTTATACTGTTCCTTTACTCCTCTGGATCTGAGTAGAGGTGCCTTACTCTGAGAAAGTTTTTTCATTCCTCATCCTTGTTTTTCCAGGAACATGTGGAACCACCTTTACAGATAAATACTCCAGTCTAAAATCTAACCAGTCAACACATAAAACTGTTACATGTAATTCAGTCTCTATGGTCTCTACAGGCCCATCTCAGCAAGTGACAGACCATCCAATGTAGGCCACAAGCATTCCTAGTCTGCATTCAGCTCCAGGAAGTGTCCAGGGTAAGGACAGCACAGGAGCAGAGTTACTCCCTTAAAAAATGAAAGCAGGGACCACAACGTGAGGACAAAAGGCCAAGTTTTCCACTCCTGTTCAAAGCGCAGTTTGGTTGATGTGCTGTGACATGGTTTAGTTTCACACAAGGCAAAATTCTCTGGCTCCAAATATCATCTACCATACAGAAACTATTGTATGGCAGACAGTGCTTGCATGACGTGCCCAGCAATCCTGGTGAGTCCCTACATGCACCTGGTACATTTACCAGTGCTCCCCTCCTTGATTATGGATGTGTTACTGTAAGTCTGAGCAGAAGATTCACATGGGTACCCTTCAGTAGTCCAAAGCCATTGAAACAAGGAGTGTTCTTCATACATTAATAGAGTTTAGGTCAGACCCTTTGTTAGCTTCTATTTTTCCTAGATGTGACCAGTGATCATCAGACCTCCAAGAAAGCAGAAAGTGGCCAATTGCTGCTGTTGACACAGTTATAATTTTGCTAAAGGAATTAATTCTCACAGAAAATGACAGGCCAACTTCCCTGTGGGTGTAAAACAGTGGCTGTGAAGTGGGAAAGCCTCCTTCAAACAGAAGATCAGACTCACTCTCCACAAGGCATTACATTTGCGCCTTCCTTGGTTAGGGTCAAGGTACTTGCTCGGGGCAGCTCTTGGTTCAGCGTGCTCCTCTTGGAGGAGTGAGCTGTACAGAGAGGAGAAGGGGCCTTGCTCAGGTTGGGGACAGCACCCTGTGAGGGTGACATCTAAAATTTTGCAGTGGTAGGATTTAACCTAGGGATATCTTTGCTGTTTATTCAATATACCTAATACAATACAGAGCTCCTTCTGACAGAAAAAGATTGGCCCAGGTTATATATAAAGATCACTTTGCAATTGGTTCCTGTGGCAATTTTTAGACTTTTTCTCACAGATTTCTGAACATTTCATTTTAGTCTGTTTTAATTCACACTGAGGTGATGACATGGTAAGTGTTATGAGATGTTGGCAAGTTTTCATTTCTGTGCCTGAAATTAGAGTCCAGAAGGAGTGAAGGGTGTCTCAGATTTGTTGTGACTTGTATCATCATAGTGCAGTCACATCCATCAAATCATGTCCATTTATGAAAAGAGAGTTAACGAACACAATTAAAAACCAAAAATAAAATAAAAAGTACCCCAGAGATGATGTATTTCTTGACCTCTTTGTGATCTGGTGAATTAATTGTGAGCCTGAAATCTTATTCATTGTTTCCAATTACATTACCGGGTCTAGGAAAATATTCTTCCTAGAAAAATGTCATTACTTTTGTTTATTTTGGTATTGGAAGAATCTACCAATTTAGGATTGCTATGTTTTGCAAAGGCTCCATAATTTCTTTTTAATATTTGATGGTGTTGCAAATATAATAGATTTTCTTTGTAATCATAACCTTGGGAACATTTTAAGTCCCCAGAGTCAGGGAGTCTCTGACTACAAAATCCCCAGACGAGCTAAAATCCGTCTCAGATTGGGGGCCCAGGTTTGAAAGGTGAGGCACAGTCAGACATGTGAGGCTTCTAGAAAGTAGTCAAATCATCTGTTCATGTTTTTTTAACAAACTTGTTATTGGCATAAACTTTTAAAAATATCTATACTTAAACCAGCCTGTTTTAACTTTACTGTTTTGTTTGAAATAATCTAATTAGGAAATTATGGGTCTCGGTTTTCTACTGCATTGAAACTTTTGAGCTTCATGATTAACAAAACTGGCAATAGATAACAGTATAAGCAACCTGAAATATATTTTGGTTAAATGAGTTCAGGATACATTTTCCTGAAACAAATTTGGCCATGTTCAATACGGCATTACATGTAAACGTCTGGAAAAATTGCAGTGTTTTTCCGAGCAGGAGGCATGAGATTACTATAATCCATAGCCCCCACCACAGTATTAATTAGCGTGGCTCACTAACCAGGGACATAATATTTGTAAAT
Source organism: Edolisoma coerulescens (assembly GCA_013397115.1). Lineage (NCBI taxonomy): Eukaryota > Metazoa > Chordata > Aves > Passeriformes > Campephagidae > Edolisoma > Edolisoma coerulescens. Next base: position 2,048,243 of record VWZW01004700.1, on the reverse strand, counting down.
GAAACTCTAGAAGGGCATCAGTAAGGAACAGGATGTTGAAGCCAAATGGAAAACATGAACCAATAAAAAGGCTGAACTAGCTAGAAGTGCAAGCTCAGCCTTTGAAGTTAGTTCAAGTACTGCATGCTTTAATTTTGGTGTAATCTTATGATGGAGGTACATACAAGAACTCAGAAACAGATTTTGTAACATTTGGCCCAATTGTAGATGAATCAGTTTGTTGATGGTTACCAACAATTGCACAGCCAGAGAAGCTGTGGTCTTTGTTAAATTAGATTGAATAATTGGCTTCAGTGGGAGTTTCGGGTGCAGAGCAAATGAAGTGTCACGGCCCTTGACTCTCGTAAGATTCCTTAGCAGAGGCTAAGCTTTTGCCTTCAGAACAACCTGAATATGTATTCAGAGAAAATACATCCCTGAAGGGTTCATATACTCAATCTCCTGCCCCAGCATGGGTCTGAACATACTTAGTCATTCCTGGCAGATGTGCATACCTTATCTGTTTTTAGAGCCCCTCTGATGACAATAAGGATACCAAAAGCTCCCTGGGCAGTTTGTTTCCAATGCTTAACTATTGTCTCGGAATACAGTCTTTGATTAGTACTACATTACCTTGGCAAGCCGAACTAAGCCTATGTATTTCTGTGTTTTGATTTTGTTTTGCTTTGTTTTTTTTTTAATATACTTTCATGTGGAACTGCAGTGACAAAGCTGTACTTTTCTGGTGTTTCACTCAAAAAAAAAAAAAAATTTCACTGTTTTTGTCCTTTGGACAGCTTTCTGAAGGCCTACTATTGCCAGGTGCTGAGCATCTCTCGAGACGTGAATTAAGAGAATGAGTTTCAATACATTCACCAAATTAAAGGATCAGGCAGCCAGGAGTTAAGATGATCTTTGAACTGGAAGGTCATAACTGGAAAATGAACATAATCATACACACTCTCCTTTTTAAGATCAAGCATTCACTTCATTAGCTTGAAAACAGTAAATAATTTATTGTAGTCTTTAGTGAATAGCCCAACACATGCTGTTAATTACTTTCTCATTTGGGAGAAAAAAACACAGCAAAAGTTAATTTTTTTCCTGCATATGCTTTCTAGAAGAAAAAGAACTCCCCCAAAATGCATTTATTTCTCCTTTCAGCAGCCGTGCAAACCTCTGGAAGGAGCCATATTCCTTAACAAAGCAAGTGTAATGGCTCTGTTTCTCACATGCAAGTGAGTACAAACCGAAACATTGCAATGAAACAAAGACTCTAATTTCAAAAAATAACACAGAGGAAAATGGTTGAAATATTGTATTAGGAAAAAAATGATATACACAAAACTTAAGCCGTATGTGATTATGACAGTAAAACAGTTTACCAAAGAAGGTAACTTTATGCATATGTTGGATTGTGTGTGTGTATATATACATGCACACATACTTGCCTGTAAATGCATATACAAAATGCACATACAAAACTGTAAGGGTGTAAATTATTCTAGAGATGTGATAGATTCAATTCCCAAAGTACCATTTTCAGGAACGAGTGGTATCCAAGCCAATCAGAGTTTACAAACCCAGTGCTGATCAGTTGGGTCTTGCATGAAATCCATTGAGTTGCCTGCCGGTGAAAACTACGAAGAATGCTTTAAACTTGTTGACTGCATTTACTGCTATAGTCACCATGGCCTGTTGTAGTGAATAATTCCAAGGAAATATCTGTATTTACTGACTTAGTCAGATGGGGAATATTGCATAAGCTATTGTGTGCCTGTGCATTCCTTGAGTGTGATGCTGTGGTCTTTTTCTTGCTTGCCTTGTCATTTGTTTCATTTAACTTTCTCATTAATGGCACAATTGCTTTGCTTTGTTCAAAAATCCTATTCTGAGAAGCAAGTATTACTTTCTCCTTTAACTTCTTGCCAACAGAATATTTTCAAATGCATGTGGTACAGAGGAATTGTACAAGATTGTTTGAGAGCAAAAAGAAGTGTCTAAAATTAAAAGCACAAATCCACTTACTACATTCCCATTTTTCCTTTGACATGAAATGAAATCTTAACGTGAGAAGTGCACACAGTTCATCAGCATACTCTGAGCAAACATAATTAACATGTGGAATAAGCAAAGCTGTTGTCAATGCTTTCACATATGTTACCATGAAACTAAAATATTTTAATTAGTAAAGAAATAGAGAAAAATCCAAGTAAATACAGCCTGCGCGTGACATAAAAATTAGCTTGACTCTATGAGCATTAAAAATGAGAGAATTTCATCTCTACCTTAACTACCCTTACCATACTAGGACAGCTTAGTGGGTCCTACATAACTCAAATCTGCTCCAGCACTCTGATAAATAATTACTTGGCAGAGGAGTCTCCACTGTGGCCATTGTGCAAATGCTTTACAAAATCACTGGTAGAAATCAAAATGTGTGAGTTCAATAGGAGGCAGGTAGAAAGTGTAGACTTTGGTGTTTTGTAATAATCCAATTTGCTGGACTGACAGAACCTTATTTGAAGGCTACTTTTTTATAAGAGTCAAAAAGAAAACTACATAGCAATACCATGTGGCTTCTGATTTGGGAACTACAATTTAGCCTATTAGACATGGACCTGTTCCAAAAGTGCACATTCAAACAATCATGCATGAAGGAGCTGGAAACACAGATGTGAATTATAACTCTCTGAAATGCTGGGAATGCTCCAAATTAGGTGGGTTTGAACTGTAAGTACAGATCCAGATCTAAAATTTTTGTTCAAACCTGTCTTTCCCTAACATTTTTACAGCAACTACTGAATGTATTAAAACCAACAATATTCCATAAGCTTAAAAAAAAATCAGTTAACCCCATCGTAGCTGTATTCAGACATGATTCACAATGGTTTGCTAAAACCATTTCTATAAAAAGGCAGTAACAAAAATCACCAGTTGAATGTAATGGGACAGTTTAAATAGGTCAAATTTAAGCCAGATTACTGCAGCTCCATTGGCTACATACAGCTTCACAGTGATCACTTTGACCCAGTATTTAACATTAGAAACATAAATCATTTAAGGATTTCTTTTTTCCAAGTTCGGGACAGAACTTTGAAACACCTGTTCTCTTTTCAGTCCTTCTTACACACACATGCTAAAGTTTTTGACTAGAGCAATGGTGTTGGTTGGGACTGGGGGTTGGCCATTTCACAAGCATACAAGTGGTAGAGGATAGAAAATGTACCTGTAATACTGTGTAGGGCTAAAGGCACAGAAGGAGCAATGAAGGAACACCTGCCATTTTTCAGTGCTCTCAACAGCAGGAAACTGAGGGTCCCAAATTGATGCAAATAACCAGTTCATTGATGCTTTTGTCTGTTGATTTCATTACTGCAGATTTCTCTTTTTTTAAGTCAAACTTATTTGCAAAGTGAATCACAGTGATTCTTCTCATGTAAATGATGTAGAAGGTGTGGCACAAATCAGTCTGGCCTTGGCCACCCCACACTCTGTAGTAAGAGAAACTGGGTCTGCTCCATCAGGTCTACTACTGTATCTGCAAAACACCTCTCTCCATTGCTGATCTCAGTATCTGATGACTAAAAACTAGATTTTCACACCTTGGAGGAGACAAATGAACCCACAGTTCATGGTCTAAGACAGTTCCCCATTAACAGTACTTTCAGAAACAGCCATTAAAAGGGGATCAGGAGGAGTATAGGAGCAGCATTGCACAGACACAAATGAAAAAGCATTTTGCCCCTCTTAAATGGCCTGGTGATGGCTACTACCACTCTTGTAAACTGATGTAAGTGTGCACCTTAGTAACATAATGCAGCACTATGCAGTTTCAGTAATTCATCTCATAGTCTGATATTTTGTGTCATGCAGCAGCAGAAGTCAAAGCAAAATGTAGAAAGCCCTTTCTGAACTGCGTAATCACAGCTTTTGTTGATGTCAAAATTATTTGAATGAGCAATTTCAGGACTGCACTCTCAAAAATTATAAATTGTTTTAATAAACATGTCAGGTCTGAGGAGAGTAACGTGAAATACACAGTAATAGCATCTTAATGTAAATATTTGTGAATTTAAATTATGTCTTAAAAAATCAAAAATAGTCCTACTACTATTATAGTCCATTAATAGGGAGTAAACATCAAAAGTAAGCCTGAATGAGTATGACTGGATTGTGTATTTTGACACCACTAGAGCATAAATCTATCCAGAATAGTTTTCTAGGTTTGCAAGTTTCTGAAAAAGAGAATTGGTTTTATTGTCTGTAACAGCAAACTTCACAAAGAACTGTTGTTCTGCTGTAGAGACTTCTGAATGCCCCAAAGTATAAGTACTTAAAATAAACAAGGAATAAATTTTAATTTTCTGAAGGGAGAGGTGCTAGGGTTGTTGAGAAAAACTTTTCTAGCTCTTTAAAACTGCTGAGCTCATATAGGCGGTAAATCAGCAACCCGAGAGAGAACAGATCTCAAGAACAAGACAAGAAGATAATAGCAGTTCAAGTGTTGTGAAATTATATAGAATCACCATTCCGAACAATAATATTTAGTCAGTTCTCAGGCTCTCTGCCGGAACTCGTCCCTCAGGATGAGACTTGAACCACTATTCCATTTCAAGTGTATCACCAAATAGCAGTTCTGGGGTATCTGCCATTGCATTAGATTAGATCCAGTAACCCAGAAATTTAAGGGTCCCTGTCTCTTAATATATTCCCTGTTCAATTGCCCAATATTTCTTTAAAATTGATACATAAAATGAAAATAATGATATGACATGTAGTTCAAGCATTACTAATACGTGTGGTCCTTCTCAGCTGCATACTGAAGACATGCACTAGGAAAGTGCATGTGTGTGTGTACATACACACATATATATCCTGATACATTTCAGAGAGGAGAGGGAACTGCAAACTATATTGAGAGTAAACTTCAGTTTGCAGCACTTACACTGCAGTGTATAGGGCCAGTTTGAAAAATTCTATTCACTAATTAAGTATGTGAAGTACTTCTTTTTAAGTTTCATAGACATGTATGGTATTAATGATCTGTCTGGGACGCTCGTTTTTGCATGAGGTAAATTTGCTGGAAATTTTTTTTCACTATTTGGCAAGGCTGGAACATTCATAAGGAGTTTTATCATTTGTGACAAATATCTGGATATTTTTAATTTTTGAAGTAATCCAGGTGTTAATCACATCAGAACTACAAGCATAAGATAAGCAATTTGTACATGTTATTTAACTGCCTCAAAATTCCATGAAGGCAAGAATACAGCAAAACATAAACTGCCTGCTGTGCTCCAGTGTTTGGTTGCGTGCACTGTACTGGCCACAGCAGTAGAAGGTGGCCTTCCATGTGCTTTTTAGGGTGACATACATCACTGCATTTATGGCACTTCATGATTCTTCTTTGCCTTTCACATTAATGAGTGGTAGGCCACACAGTACCACATGTGCTTTGCTCACTTACAAGATGCTGCATTCCAACCTCCTCAGATGTATTGAACATTAAAGTTTACTGCATTTGTGAAATTTGGGAAAACATAAAAAACAGGGGAAGTATTTTGTGTTTTACTCCTTTGTAGCTTCCACTGAAAACATCCTTCTCAGGTAACCCAAACACAGAAGGAGTGCAGACAAGCATGAAGCAAACTCTGAACCATGGGGAAAGCAGGAAATGAACCAATGATCTCCCTTGCTCCTTCTGTGAGAACATATGAGCAGGGCAACTACATCCATAAAAGAAAGTGTGTTTCTTCCCTGCCAGCCTGTCTGAAGCAACTCCCATTGGAAATCCCTTACAACTGTTGGTCACTCTTGTGTCAAGAGTGAAGAAGACTATTAGTCGTCCTTAGCTGCCACTCCACACTGAGGAGAAAACCACTCTTGGATGGTCCTTAGCAGCATGATCTGAGAGCTCCAACTGAAGAACCTGTACTTCTGACAAAGGAGACAGGGCTACATGGCTCATTCTCCTTGTCCCAGGGGTCAAGACGAGTAGCAGGAGACAGTCCCATCCCTAACTCAGGGCTAATCCTCGGGAACTCAGCTTGCTAGAGCTCACTGATCAGCCTTTCTTTTACATGTGTTACACACATGTAGAGAAGAATGGAGCCAACGGCTTTGTGGCTGGGGACTGGTTTTTAAAGTGGCCTGAAAAATGTGGAGAGGTCTAGTACCATCCTATCTCTTGCCTAGCAGTTAATTCTTCCCCCTCCCCCTCTTAATTCCCTTGGTCCTTAGTCCCTAGATCACTGTGCCCCAAGTCTTTTTAAATTTTTTTAAAAGTTGGGAGAGCTACACAAGAGCTATGAGTTCCTGCAACCTTCTGTTGAGTAATGCCTTGGGACTAATGGTATTTTATAGAAGTTCTCAATCCCATCTGTGTCCCAATAGATTTTAAGCCTTTCTTGTGGATCAAAACTCAGAAATGAGACAGAAGGTGAACTTTGCAACAGGATTCAGACAACTGGGAGCAAACAACAAGAGTGTTTGGCTTTATAATAACTCATAGACCTCATGAGTTATCCTCGATGAACAGGAGTTGTGTGAATTGCATAGTGAGAGCACAGTGTGCCAAAACACACTGCTTCGGGGCTGTCACTTCAAGGCAGTGTTTTACTTATTCATTAGATCAGGCACTGAAGAACTGGGTTTGATTATAAGATTTTTAAGATGGAGACTACCTAGTAGTTTGTGCCATGCATACTTCAGTGGGATCTTACTGTGATTTGAGCCTCAAGGCGGATTATTAAATTATTAACACAAGAGCCAGTGTCACAATCAGGTTGATATGGAACACATTGGAAGATGTTTATTTTCTACCCTTGATCCCGTGGTTCTTAAAAATATTCTAAGTCGTCATCTTTGCTCTAGAATTTTAAGAACAAACCTTGCATGCACATTACATTTGTGTCTCCTGGCCACCTCCACTGAATGTCTCTCCATTCCCTTCCTCAGAGAGATTTTAATGTGCCTGAAAAGGTAACAAAATGTCATTGCTTTGTTCAGCCAGTTGAAATAATCAGAACAGTTCTTCAATAAATGCATTGACTCATATTGGGGAAATTAATTTATTGCAAATTAGAAAAAATCATTACTGATTCAGGTAGCGGGGAAGAGAGGGAAAGAAAATATAAACATTTACATGCTTAGAGAAAACACTTTTCCTCCACATCTCCCAGGTTCAAGTTCACTCCAAGCACCTCTCCTCCCCTCCTTGTTACCACCACAGGTTGCACTCTGTCCCTCCCCTTCTTCCTTCTCACTATTTTCCTCTGCTGCAGCATCAGTCCTCCACAGGCTGCAGGGAATATCTGCTCTACCACAGAGCACCTCCTCCTTCTCAACTTCCTCATTAACCTCTTCCTCTTATATGTCCTCCTCTGCCCTTGGTGTTCCTTGTTGTTTATCACTCTTTTTATTCCTTCCTCCACTCTCTGGCTTTCTTTGCTCTCTCTGAAATGTGTTTCCCCAGGGTCCCACCATCTTGGCTGAGGGATCAGCCATGTCCTGTGATGGGTCCATTGGAGGCAACTGGGACTGGCTGTACCCAGCACATGGCAGTCCTGGCCTCTCTCACAAGCGTCCTGCTGCCAGCCTCGCCATTGATCCCCAATAGACAAAGTGTGACCTGCTCTGTTACAAAGTGGAGGGAAGAGGTCCCACCAAGAGCATTGATGGTCTTGTGTAGCTATCTCACCCTACCAGCAGAGTGGTCAGATCACTATAGGATAGTGGCAGGCAAATTTCCAGTGGCATTAGAGAGTGGGCTGCAGCTGAAGCTGGTGGGAGACACCTCTCAAACCACTCGGGACCTCAGCTCTCCTGTTGTGTTAGCCTGTACCGCAGCCTGATGCCTGTTCTCGGGTTTGGAAAAGCAGGGCAGGCTAGCGGTGGCTGGGCTGGGCTGCAGCAAGGGGTGCAGGTGTGTGGTGACTGAGCCCAGCTGGAGGGTTCTCAGCCACAGAGCAGGAGCAGAGGCCCTGTGCAGGGACTCCCCACAATGATCCAGCTCCACGGGGAGCAGAACAGTGGTGCAGAAGGCAAAGATGTGTGGAGTACATCAAACCTGCAAGGTACATGAGGCTCCAGTGGCTGGATTACTTTAACTGCAACTATAGGACATGGTAAGAGGAAAGAAAGAGAAGGTGAGGGAAGGAAGGAATGCTGCCGTTTTCTCTGAAGTCATTTTCAGAAAATGCTGCCACAGGAAGATTATGTTCAGACACTTGGAATTTTAGGAGGACTAGTGAGGGCAGGACACCAAATTGCCTAAAATAGCAGTGCTAAGTCAGAATTAGAAGAGGAAGGAGAAGCAGAGAAGGAAGGCAGCAATATTCCAACTTCCATTAATTTTTTTAAGTCCACCTAATTTCAACATAGGCTTAAAAATACCAAAACAAAACCTCTAGAGGATTCTTCCTTCTAGGAATTCAAGCTTTGAAGCAAAATCTGGTTTTCTGTCTTTATCAGATTTTTTTGCTGTCCTCCTTCTTTCTCTCAGTCTAATATTTAATTGGCTTTGACAGAGGTGATCTATGCTAGTTCTGTGTCAGGTTCTTGACAGTAACTTCATAGGATCTGAGATTTCTCCAGTCATCTCATGTTCCTATTTAAAATATCTTAACTGGAAAGCTTAGATAACCTAATTTTAGAGACTGCCATTTTGCAAAAAAAATCCATCTGGTCAACATTAGATCCGCTAACCATAGCTGGCGTGAAAAATAAGCTTGTTTTCATACAGAGGCTGTACAGCTTCAGTTAAACATGATTTGGAGTGGGATAACTTGCTACTAATGAGCATCAGCACTGGCAGCAGGAAAACTATCTTTTAAGAATTCACATTTCAAAGCACACTTGTTGGCAGTCTGGTACTCACTTCCTGCTTCTTGGGAAGAGTCAGAGTTTACGCTTTGTAGGAATGGTGGCTTTCACAGAACTTTCAGGCTTCAGGGAGGACATAGACAAGGAACCTACATATGGAAAAAAAATTGAAGTTATGTGAAATTGAAGGAACTGAATATTACATAGTGCTGTTGCTAGCCCTACCGCTAAATGGATATTTTTAATAAATAAACAGGTCATCATGTCCTTGGTGAAGACCTACAAGGATATTCACAGCTGAAACAAGGATGAAGCAATGCCTCTCACATCCTCCAAAAACATACTGACAAACTGTGAGAAAGAGGTTTCAGTATCTGCTTGAATGTAAGCTGATGAAGCACAAGAAGCCAGGGAGGTGAAATGTGTATGTGATTGCCATGTCACTGCAGAATGAAGAAATAGCTTTATTCCTCTCTGCAGCAGGACCTGTGCAATAAATGCAGTGCTGATACCCTGCAACTTTTACTTTTCCTTTCTTAGAAAATAAATCACTCATTAGAACAGCACAGAGAGCAACTCCCCTACAGACAGCAAAAGAGAGGCAGAGGTTTCTGTACACAACTCAAAAGAGCAAGCAAAGTCCTTGTACTGTGAGAATTTCACCTAAGCTATGAGCTTGTCCTGCTAAACTACAGAGCTTGGTTAATAACCTGCAGAGAATGATGATGAGGTTTTCTCCAGATCTTCTTGCCTTTTAATGTGTATTCTTTCATGCTCCAAGGCTTCTATGTACTTGGAATAGGACCAGGAAGCCTGCAAGAACCATCAAAAACTATCAGCCTTCAGGTCATATCACTATAGTTTCAGATCCATTTCACCAGCAAGATAAGAAACTTGTTTATGTTATATTCCTATTACTGGATAATTACAAATATTAAGAAGATTTATTTCATTACAATATTGGAATAATGGGGAAAATAGTATTGTTGTAAATAAGTAAATCTCAAAACACCATGATTTAAGCAAGTTTGACAGATACAATGTTTATATTTTTTTCTCCATCCCTGGTCTGAGTGTTACTCTCCCTCATCTTCAAAAACTTTCCCCTCCCAAAATATCATTTGTGCTATCAAGGACTTGATTTTCTCTCTGTGCTACACCCTTAGTCCTGCCCTAGGACTATGATGGCTCTGTTTGACATAAACCCAAAATAGCAACTGATTTGTGGAGTGGGGAGGAGATATATATAAGAAAAGCTGTTTCTAGAGGATGTCCTTTCACTGCAGGTCTCATTAGCCTCACAGCTCCTTCTGCCTGCCCTCTCCAGCAGAATGCTATTACCACTAGAGGCAGATCAACTGGAGATGTCATCCTTTCCTTTTCCAAGGATAAAATACTGCTTTTAAAGCCAACAACCACAGTTCAGATTGCATGTAAATAATAGGTTGCTCTCCCAAAACAGTATGAGAACTGCACTTTTATTTGACCTGGTTTTTATCTTACAGCATGAGAAGTCTGGAGCCAGTTTGTCATATGATGATTCACTAAGAACTTCTAGCACCTTCCTATAATAGAAAGGGGCTTGCAGAAGAAACTGCCCTTAAAAAGATTATTGTTTGTTCTGCCTCTTCTTGAGGGCTTAAGCGTATGCCAGGGATATACTGGCTTGCTCAACTCACTTTTTTTTTAATAGGTATGAGCAAAAGTAAAAAGGTCCACTCAAGGGTAAGAGTGTAAGCTTATCTATGCAATTCACACTGTGGTTTCAGATTTTGGGGGCATTTCACGGTGCCTTTTTCTATATTCTGCTCTTCACTAACATAACGCCACAGGAAGAGCTCTATGGAATACAAGCAGTGGCCATATTTACAGTGATTTACTCCCGATTCTCATGACATATCTGGGCTTATGTGCTGGCGCAGGTTCCCCATTATATTCTGGCAGTGCCAACTCAGCCATGAGAGATCCCTTGATATGCCCAATGTGGCATGTCTGTTTTTCCCATTTCCCAGTAAAAAAACTGTTACCTTTTCACTACAGATTTGATGCATAGTCAGAGTTGTTATGGAAGAAGTCCTAAAGTGGTATTTGCTATCAGATTTTCAAATACCTAGATTTCCCAAAGGAGTTCAGCTTCAGTTTTTGACATATGACCAGAATAGGACTCTAGCCTAAACCAAATTCTTTCAGGATATGAATTTCACAAATAATGAAAAGCTTCTTATTCCAGAAATGAACTACCTTTTATTCAGTTTATCTTTAAATACAGATTCTTTTTTAATCCATTCACCAGAAGACCTTAACATTCTGTTACCTATTAATACTACTCAGAACCTACATCTTAAAAAAAATAAAGAACAAAAAAAATCACCTGTAAAGTAGGTAACTTAAAACAGCAAAGCTAATTGTAGAAGAATGAACAGTTACTGAAGAACCATATGACACCAGTATTCAAAACCAAACTCCCCCTTCCCCTTTTCCCAAGATCATTTTATCTCTCTTGAATGACATCTGTAGAAACATGTATTATTTACCTTCCTCCCATCTACAGGTGCTAAAGATGTTGCTGATCCTCTCCTTGTATCAAGCTCATCTACCAAAACACTCCTTGGCAGTTGAGTCAAGGGCTCAGGCTGAGTCAAGGACTTAAGTTGAGTCAAGTTGATGAGTTTTTTTCCCGCTTCTTTACCCTGCCAATACTAAAAACTCATAATTAGATGTGAACAATAGTTACAGAGCTAAAGTAAAAAGCAAAGTCTGAGGAACCAAAAACTGTCATTGGAAATGAGATAGTGTCATTTGCAGTAATGTTTTGTAATGCTCAGTTTCATAATTCATCATGTTGGACGTATTAAAAATAGTAGCTCCTTTTTTAAAGCATTTCCTTGTTCTAGTTCATGTTTCCTGTCCTCTACGCTCCTGCAGACCATCTTCCTTTCAGATTCAATACCTGCTCCAAAATATAGCTAGGTGACAGGGCACATCTGTGACAGAACATATTTTAAGGACAGAAAGGACGTTGTGAGCCTCTAATTTGGCCTCAGGTATAAATGCAGAATGTAGGATTTGTTGTGATTAATTCCAGCTTGGTCCAGTGGCTGTGTATGAACTACAGTATACAAGTTAGGAAAACGGCAATCTACAGTGAAGAACAAGGCATTGTAACCCTTGGCAAACTGCTCTGGTGGTTAACTATTTGTCATTTTCATGCTGTTTTGTTTCGCCTTTGCACATTCTGTCTGATCATCCCAAAACCCTTTATAAACATTAATCAATGTTCATATTTGACCTCACATAGTTAACCCCATGACATCTCCAAGAGCTGAGTAATATAACCCTCCCATGTTCCAAGTGAGAAAGCGAGAAAAAAATGGGGATCAAATGGTTCCCAAAGTCACTTAGTAAGTCCCTGAAACATCTGGGAAAGGATCACACTATCTTGTTTCCTTGCTCCCAAAGTGCCTTTTCCTTCCTCATCATTCCCACTGTCCTATGAACCCGTCAACTGTAAGAGTGACTTCTGGGTACAGAACTGCCCAGGCAGTGGGATGCTGATCTTCTCTGCAGAAACAGGCTCAGTAACTTCGGTGGCACACACAGTTGGTGGAATAGGGATGCCAATGCAAACACAGAGGCAGCGTGACTACTACTGCACTGCAGTTTACGTTTGCTGGCTCTCTCGATGAGAATGGTGAATTAAGTGAGATCTTTAAAAATGACTTCTCATAATACATTAAGCAATGTTATAGTGAATTTAGATCCCATGCCATTACACCACTTACTAACAAATAAGCTTATTGCTAAGAGAGATGGCAGAAACACGGAAAAGGAAAATAATGTTGATGGCTTTCTTTGCTAAGGACATGGAAAGAGTAAGTACAAATTTACAGTGTAAGTTAAAGCTAAAAAGTTAAAGCTATTTTTTGCATTTGAAAGCAAAAAAACCTAAATCTATTCTGGAGATAAAATGCAATGATGTATACAACAAATTACTAGTACTGGCATCCAGGCAAAAAGTGACTAATATATTTGAAAGTATGTGGCATGTGCAACTAGCAGCTAACAAAAGAACAAGTCCATTGCCTAGATGCCTTTGATAGAATTTGCCCCTTAAATAACAAAGAGGCACACACAAAAAACATTGAGATAGTTAAATAATACCAAGTTATTCATCATTGCTCAGTGAAGAGCTCCTTATCTGCCCATTTTTGCCACTATACTACATAAAAGTCCAACTCTTATCTGTTCAGTTCTAAAACTGAGGTGAGTGCAGGTAGATTCAGTGCCCAGGGGACACATGTGTGAAGGAAGAAGAAAGAAAATTCCTCCTCTAGGACTATGATTGCTCTGTTTGACATAAACCCAAAATAGCAACTGATTTGTGGGGTGGAGAGGAGATATATATATATAAGAAAAGCTGTTTCTAACCCTTGCCAGAGCTTTCCTCTTGTTCAATGAGCCTGGTGGGGCAGAGGAACATAGTCCTTATTTTCATTGCCAAGAAATCATCACCTTCCATAAGCCAACAAGTGAACCTGCTATTGCTCATGTTAGATGAACCTTATCAGTATCCTTCAAGGATACTGAATCATTTGAATAGTTATGTTGTCACTGAGAGGACAGAAATCTCAGGCAAGAGAACAGGAAACAGCAAATTCTTTAAACAATAACAGAAAGCAAAAAGGATTTTTAAAATACTGGAAAAAATTATCTATTGCACCTATTCTTTTAAGAAATTTTAAAAAGTAACTGATTTACTGACTTTTTTTTTTTTGTGAGAAGAATAGTCTACAAACTGTTTACTGAGCTGCATTCTCTGCCTGTCACTTTCTAAAATTTCTTACTCTCTTTCCCTGCTTAGAAGCGTAATTCACCTCTCCCATTTGTTCACCATAAAAGCTAGGCTTTTGCCCTCCTGCCCAAGACTTGCTCTTTATTCCTTGATCTTTATCAGAAATCTCATAGAAAGGCAACAAACAGATGGAAAATAAGTCTGTGAAAACGCAGAAGTGCATTACTTTGAAATATTGCATTCTTGCACTGTAAGTATTGCCAATGGCCTTGGCAGATGTATGTATATGGAGACAATGAGCTTTGGAGAAAGGAACATGAGTTCTTGGATTTTAGACTTCCCTTGACATTGGTGTGTGGGCTTGAGTAATGCTTCATTGGTCCTCAGCTTTCACGTGCCTAAAAGAGGATAACAGTGTATACATGTTCTTATGGGCCTATGACTATCTGTCCAGATACCTGTGCGGTTCTTGTCACATCTCAACACATGTAAACACATGATATTTAAAATATTTAGGGTCTTTGTAATGCTACTTATTATAGTTTGCAAGTCCAATAATTTCTCTGCCCTTAAAAGAATGTTCTCTCCTCAAAGCTCGCCAAACAATTGTATTCAATAAAAAATAAACTTTTTCAAAGCCTATAATCAATAGAAAAAGAAATCCATTCTATTTTAATTTAAAAAATCCAAGAAAAACAATTTTACAAACAAGCATTCCACTGTAGAGGTCACAGTTCTGTTAATGCGCTGGAACTGCCTGGAAACTCGCTGTGAACAGTCTAACAATTTCACTTTCAAAGCTGAGAAATATTCAAGAAAAGGCAAAGATTATGCAAAGCAATTATCATATAAATATCTTTTAAAATAATGTGCAGGATTTTCAAATGGTCCTTCTGGAAAATAGATATGAAATCAGTTTTGGTTTGGGTTTGGTTTGATTTCAGTTGTGATCCAGAACATAAATTCTAATAAACAGGTCTGCAGTAGCCCACAGTACACATGGATTGTACACAGATTTATTTTTCTTAATTTAGCCTTCTTTTTGCTCTTCTCTTGGCACAGAAGGTGACTAAAATACTTTTTTCCTCTGGTTAATGAAAGGGGTATTCCATTGACTCATCTGCTTCAAATTAAACATATGTATATGCATTGGCAGAATTGGGAACTGATTAACTTAGGACTGGGTTGCATGTAAAGCTTGAAGTCTAACAAGAAGATTTGGTAGCTTTGGATCAGGCTGAGAAAGGGACATTTTAATTTATGTATCTTTGCTCATGTTACTCAGTTCATCAGCAGTCACCTGAAACTTTATGAGCCTTACCTTTGTGGTTATCCCTTCCTTCTTTTGCATCTTTCCTTCCTTTTTTTTCTCCAAGGCACCTAGAATTTTGTCACTGTCCGTATTGCTTTGGAACTTACAAAATTCTGGCC
Source organism: Edolisoma coerulescens (assembly GCA_013397115.1). Taxonomy (NCBI): domain Eukaryota; kingdom Metazoa; phylum Chordata; class Aves; order Passeriformes; family Campephagidae; genus Edolisoma; species Edolisoma coerulescens. The sequence continues at coordinate 2,033,215 of VWZW01004700.1, read as the reverse complement.
AAAATTTAAACAGAAGAGCGAAAGTACTCATCTGCACAGGAAGAAAGTAAAGTCAGTCTTGACCGTATTAAGGAAACAGTTGACTGTAAAATAAAATGCAGAATGAGATAACTATTTTTTTTGAACACACAGCCTTGTTCCTCCCACATACTCTGTCCTGACATTTCAGCCTAGCTTTGCTCGGCACATGCTTTTCATCAGTGTGTTTATTACTGGTGAGAAATCTTCCTAAAACACAGTTAAAAGGCACTTTCTTTTTTTATATTTCCCTAAACAATTGTTTGCATTAATGAAAACATCCATCACTTTTTACAAGTATTCTTGATAAAATATACACCAGTAGAATTGCTTTTGCACCACTGTTCTGCTCAAGTATTTCAAATATTCAGTTCATTAGGGAGAGGGCTTTTTCTCCCTCCTTAAGAGAAAGGAAATACTTTTTTGCCTCTGGAAAGGCTCTTAAACCACATTACAGATCTATGAGCAAATCTTGGATAATTTTTAAATGATATAATCTCTCACAGGGTCGTTTTTGAACTAGAATAAGAAAAACAATTTTAGAAAAGCAAACAGAGGGGCTCAGTGAATTCTGTTGCTGCACGTACTGAGGCTCACATTTTTCAATTTATTTAGATGTTTAATTTGCATTGAGAAACTTGGCTTCAAAGGAGCCAAGTGTGCTCAGTACCTCACTGCTTCTGGCTCAATGGGCTTGAAAGTGACATGTGAGTCACTGTCGGGTTCCAGTCACAGCATTTTGGCCTAGTTCTTCCTTTGGTTTTGTGCCACATTTCTGGAGTTCACTGGGTTTTACACAGGCTAAAATGAGACTTCTCTTTCTCTTAGGATATATATGAACCCTCTTCTCTGACAAATCATTCACCTTTTCCCATCCAGACACTTTATGGACTCACAGTTGATGTCTAAAGGTGTCAGTGGCAATTTTATAGGGAAAGAAGAACAACTACTTTTCTTGGACTTAGAAGATAAGACAAGGCAGTATCAAGGGATAAGAAAATAGTAAGTCTGTAGTAAAGGTTCAAAAATTGCTATTTAACCTAATTAATAGAAAGAAAACAGAGAGAAAATTTTCTACTGCCATTTAATACATGCTTTCTGTATAAAGAAGGGAAAGACATTCAGCAAGTTAAGCTGTCTTTGTGCTTTACTCACATCTGCATTTTTCATAAAACATGAAACCCACAAACTTTCTAACTACGAATTACTTCTCTGACATTAACCAAGTGGTAAAGAACAAGCAATTAAGAACATAGACAGAATTCATTTCTAAAGCTAGAATTCCTAACACAGACCTGGATAACACCTTTCAAGGATCAGCTAGCTGTCAGAGATTTTCTTTATTGAGCAGTATATATCCGAACCCTCTCTTTCATCTCCACCAGTCTCATTGAAATATATGACTATAGTTTTCTCCTTCAAGCCCAGGCTTATGTGTGGAGTCCTAACTGTCACGTAAGCAACGAAGACTGTTCTTAAAATCAGGCACGCAGTCTCTAGACAGATCTGTTACAGAGATTCGCCCGGCTTCTTACCTGTGCCTCTCTAAAAATGTAAGGTCCCAGCTCTTTCCTGCGCTCCACAATCTTCTTTGCTTGTTCAGGTGGGATATCAATCTGCAAAGCTGGGGGTATGGCAGAATTAATAAAGCAGTCAATAATAGCTGTGATCTTTTTCTGAACTATGGCATCAGCGCAATGAGAATGGCACAAGTCCTGAAAGATGGAAAATAGCATTTTCAGTCAATGGAGAGAGACGCACGCAAGAACCTTTACAGGGGGCCAGTGATCAAAGAGCAATAGTCATACAAAAATAATTATACAATAAATTCCTTCAGTATGCAGGGCAAAATTCTTTTGGTAAATTTGCATGGTCAAAACCATACTTAAGACATGAATAGGGCTTCTGGTTTGCAAATGCAGATACATAGCAATCACTGCTTTTAGGTGATAATCTCTGCCTGCATGTTCTGATGGAACAGCATAGTTTTTAAGTTTAAGTACATTACTGGTAAATAGGAGGCATTTCTGAAAAGAGAAACCCATCTACAAGTGTGAAATGTACTGAATTTCACAATGAGCCTGCTATGACTTGCATAGTCATGGTAACTAAAAGATAAAGAAATGTTTTAAGTGCTCCAACAAAAGAGGGAAAATATTTAGAGGGTACAAGATATTCTAACCAGGAGTGTTGTCACAAGAAGGGACAATTTTAGCTACCGCTACAATCTTCCATTTATTGAAGTCTTCTGCTTTCACCATTCATTAAGATTTTCTAGTTTCCCAAAACCTCGGGGTTTGAAATAACTCTGTGCACTATAGAATACAAAACAAACCTGAACTTCCAGGAGTGAGATGTCACTGGGTTTTTCTACTTCTTAATGTGATCCTATTGTTCTTGTAAAACCTGTTATTACTGTGTTTTGACACCCTGAAAATGCCAGCATTAGACTTCGACATGAAGGAAAAATAATTCATAGAGTGTCCTTCCAACATGAACTTGAAACATGAACTTTCTCTCTATCCATATATATCAAGAAATTTACATAACACGAGGAGACTATCACACATATCTTAGAGACACAATGAGCATTCTAGAGTTTTCAAGAAGAGAGCTCTTTAAATGAAGAATGTGAATATAGTTTTGGTATAGAAGGCTATATATTTACTTTGAAAAGAAATTAAAACCATGGCTTTTAATCAGAAATGTGGTGTGTGAAAGAGTTGGCTTGCTTTATTAAGAAGACTTTTAGTTTTGGAAAGGAAAAAAAAAAAGAATGATAACAACTATAATAAAGTAAGGCAACGCAAAATCATATTCAGTATATCCTAAGAATATATATTATGGCTTTCTTTGCTCATCTAGCATAGAAGGCAGAGAGCTGTAGTAAGAGGGAAGACAAACAAGCCATATGATATGAAGAGAGATGAGACCAAGCATAGATGAACAGATGGAAATGATCCACAGAGTTATGTTTCTTCAAATTTGTTTAAAAAAAAAATCTTGGTTTTGGATTGTCCCAAGATGTGCCGGCAGCCTGATGGGTTATGGGGAGCGATGCAGTCACTGACTCTGAAAGGGAGTTCTGTCTAAACTGATGGCATGATAGGGCTCAGACAATACAAATATGCACTGTGCAAAGTGCTGCCCACGCCTTTGGCAATATTCCTGCAGTTCAGCCTGACCCACAACACTCCTACTACTCCAGCCTTTTGCTTCTACAAAGAGCATCAACTGCCAACCATGACAAATTGCAAGCATGGAGAAATATGGTCAGATTGTACTTTTTCTTGATAACAAGACAAATAAAATTAACATAAAAGCAGGAAAGGGGGTGGGGCAAAAAACAATAAAGGCTTTCTTCAGAGAGAAGTTCTACAAAGAAAAGAGTTTAGACTACACGCCACATTAATTTGCAGAAAGTTTCCATGTCCTCCATGATGTAGCAATGAAGAGTAGTAAGTCTCAAAAAACCTTCAAATATCTAGAAAAGGATTTATGTCATGGAACACCAGGTGCCTTCATACCAGAGTTTTAATCTAAGTTAGTCACTCTGTAACCATGAGAGAGACAGCAGCAACCCCAGAGAGCATTTCAGCCAGTGATTCTTTGCCTGAGGATCAGAGCCTTTGTGAGGAAGAGAGATTGTCCCCTGGAAACAGAGGAGTTTCACATTCTAAAGCATACACCAAATTCAAATTCATAAAAATAAACAGTGAAAATACACCCACAGGCCTGCAGAGGACTGTAAACTGTGTTTACAGCCCAATTTCTGAGCATGTTAGCTGATCTCATGCTCCCTGCCTGCCATGTCCACATAGGCTATGTTCAGGAACCCAGGAGAGGTTCTGCACTCTGGTAGCAGTTTTGCATCAGGAATATCCCAGAGGCAAAAGGAATGAGTAACACATGAAAGATCTGTTGTGTCCCTGCATTCAATCCAGGGTGTTCCTAGGAGGCTGCAGTCTGATTTAAAATTTCACTCCTGAGATTTTCCATTGTATTTCAACCCATACAGCAGCGATTTCACAAAACTACATGTATTCGGGAGAGAGGTAATCCCTGCTCACCTTTCCCATCACATTTCACTTTGGTCCCAAGATCAGCTCAAGTCAAATTTGATTCTACAATGCGCAAGGGAGCTGGGGTCTGCATTGTACATACAGGTTTTTTGGGTAGATACCATCTTTACATCTGTAGATGTGATTGAATTTAAAAGTTATCTCTCATTTTTGAGAAATTACCAAATTCAGATAGCAGCTCTAAAGACAGAATGAACATTTTAATGCTTGCATATTTCCACTGCTCAACAGATGTATACCAAACTCTGGGCATTGGCGAGTTAGCAGTGTTCCTTTAGAGACTCAAGAAGAACGTTACAGTTTGAAGAAGCATAAAGAAATACAGGGATAATGCATTTGAGTCAAAATTAGCTACCCTTAAGAAGTGAGGATTTTCATTGAAGAAAAAAACAGTTTAAACGGTGAAAGAGGCTTTACTATGAACAACAGAATGCCTATAGATATTTTTGTTAAAATTCTCCTAATATGCAAGAATGGATGCATTTGCTTCCACATTGAATGCTATTCCCTTAGCTCCGTTTTACCACCATACCTTATACTTTTGCACCTCTTGCCAAAAGAGCACTCCATTCCCCAGTAGGTCTCCTTTGAATGACACAAAGCGTTGAAACAGATTTCCTGTCACTGGATCGAGCAGCGCTTTGCGGAAAGCAATTATTTCACTAGATGAAGAAACACTCTTATTGTCCACATGCTGTCAAAAGAAGAAATAGATGCACCAAATAAACTTTGTTTCAAAAAGCAATAACAAAGGCATTAGTTCGTGTAAACTGTCTGATTCTTATCTTTGCACTGACCCTAACTTTCAGTAGTTTATGAGTTTATGACATGGATACAATAAAATGTGGCAAGGTTTCATTTCTTCCTTTCCTTTTTTTTTTCCCCAGTTTGGTTTGGGGAACATTTTTTGGAAGATGTGATGGGAGAGGAAATGACTGACAGTGATTTAGACCATATGACTACAAAGTATAGAAACAGCTATTGTTATTGATTATGGCAATGGGCTACTTTTCTAGAGAACAGTTTGAGTTTTATGCAAACAAACAACAGAGAAAAAGGAACACACAAACCACACAGCTTAAAGTCATAAAATGCTTCTGACAGGGATCTCACCAACAAAATGAGGTTTGAAATGTGTTGCCGTGATCACCAACAGAAGCCAGAGAGTTTGCTCTCCGTGAAATAAAGCTACCAATAGTAAAATAGAATTTGAAGTCATTGAGACATTTTGGAAATCCTCATGCTGCCAAGCACGGAACAGTAGGCAGCCAGGAAAGGGTGGAGAAAGAAAGATGGCTTATGCAGGGACAGTTTGTTTGAACTGAAGTTCATGCTGGCCTGCCTTCCTGAACAAACAGTTCTCGTGCTGTTGCTGAGGAGCAAGCCAAACAACCCCCTTTTGTTATCAGATGGATGAATGAAAACCATCTTCTAAAAGTGACTTAAAACTCTTGAAGTCCTGGAGGGGTGGAGTGCTTTTCAATGGTGAGCATGGGTCAGAAACATTTTTAGTTGTTGCCAACAGTCCTGGAAATCTACCCTCATCCTAAGCTTGAAAGGGTTTCTGCAGCTTATCTTGAAAACAGGGGTTATGCTCAGTGTCCTGTCACAGAGCCTGCCAGGGGTGAGAGCCTACGCTGGCAAGAAGGAGGATGGTGGCTGTCCAGAGGGTCCTTTGGTTAAAATAAAGTCAGCTCAATTTAGGCAGTAGGGTTGTATCTTCTCAGCCCTTCTCCAATTCTCCAAATGTGTTCTATTCCCTGTGACCAGGATTTAGGGAACTTTTGGGAAAAATTATTTCTAGGGCATATTCATGAAGGGAAGAACAAAACGTTGCTTCCATCTCTATGCCAGTATATAAACACTGCTTATTTTATGGGTCAACAACCGTGAAGCAGAACACGGAAAACAACCATCTTCCTGACAAACAGACGAAGGGAAAACTCAGTTAACAGAACCCACATGCACTTTGGATCCCTTTTGTGCTGATGGTTTGCATGGATAATTGGTGACCGGGTCTCTAGTTTGATTTCAACAGACAATAAAAGTTCAACTGAACAAATGTACACAACTTGTATGTTGGCAATCACAAAAAGTTCACTGCTCTTCAAGAGGAAAAAACTGGCAAACATCTGATGAAATGTATTATTACAAAGGTTTAAAAAGTTTAAATTTGATATTATCTCAGTGCTGTGAGATTAAAATACAATTCTAAATTAAACAGATACTGTGAGATATGATTAAACCTGCCCACTCTGCTGCATACTTCACATTCCCTTTTGTGTCTGCACGTAATCCACTTGCAATAATAAATAAACTACCAGATGCTGGAATGAACAGCTTGTCCAAATAAGTCCACTGCATGCAAAATACAGATAAATGTGAATTAGAGGTACAATATTAGTTTGAAGAGTGTTAATAGTGCTCCAAAGCCCAGGAGAAAGAGACCTTTATTTTCAAGTATGACCTCTCCAGACAGAAAGGCAGAGAAATTTATCATGAACATCCAGCAGGGAGCTAAATTCAGGAGTAATGTAAGTAGTCAGTCCACTGTAACTAGTACAATCATGATTGCTTTCAACATTACATTTCAGCTTCAGACTGTCAACAGGGAAATTGTGAAGAATGTGCAAGGTCCAAATGAAAAAGAATGTGTGAAACTGCAGACACAAGAGACACAGTAAATTCCACTTGCCTTCCACATCCCAGTTGTCTTTTGCTGGTCTTTGCGTGAAAGATCTTCAGTTATGTCCCTTATCTATAATTGAACAAAAGATTATTATTTTATTTTTTAAATCTTCTTGTTTCTTGTTCAGCCTTCTAATGATTAAGACCCCAGTGGTAGAATAGTTCATACGTCTTCTTATGGATTTTATGTCTGAAACTTGTTGTGGACCTGCACAGAGTGCTGTCCCTTCTTCAGCTATAAATGAGCACCTGCTCATTAAGACTGGGAAATTAGAGAAGACAAGAGACAATAGCAGTCAAACTGTGCACTCCACTGTGTTGGATTACCCATAATGTTCTGAGGGACCACTTATGTGAGGAATAAATGTTGGGTTGGTTTTTTTTTAGTATGAGATGTTTTTAGTTCCTTTGTATAGCTGTATCAGAAATACAGACTTGATCCTGCAACTTCTTTGTAGCAAAATTACACCTCAAACAAAGGGCAGGTTTCCTGAATAAGGACTACATAGCATGCCCACACTGCTTTGTCACTGTGAAATATGAAGCCAGTGGAGAATGTCATCTGGTTTCACTTCTTCTAAAATACTTTCTTCAAAGAACCTTTTCATCCTCTGAATTTTCAATAAGAAAGAAAAAAGAGCAATCGGACATAAATGGAGTTAGGAAAAGACTAAAAGCTCATTAGAAGTATGTATTTCCTGTAAACTGTTTATTTGAGTTGAATACAGCATTTTCTAAACTACCTGGGCTAATCTCCCTGCCGACACAGTGCAGCAGGTGCAAAAAGAGGCATGAGTTAGCTTCCAGACCTGGAAGCAGCTCAGCCTTATTGCTTGGTCTTGTGCCAGGGCTTGTAAAGGAGGCAGAGTTCAGCTAAAAATGTCAGAGGGTTAGGATTTTTTTACTGAATTAAGATAATCATTATTAAAACTACAATTTTTCTTATCAGAACCTATACTTTTCAGATTGCTTAGTTCTCTGAATCAATAGAAAGGATTCAGTTTATATGCACATCTGACAACACTTCTGACAACGTTCTTGATGTTATAAAGATGATAGAAAATTAGTTTTATGAATCAATGCAGTTGCATATGTGTCTGCTTGGTAGAACTGTGAAGTTTCCTTCTGCTCTGACATTCCCATGAGCTGTTGTGGAAGCTCAAAACACGAAGTCTTTACATCTGTCACCAGCAGGATGACCCCCTTACATGGATCATAGCCACACAGGCACTCATAAAAGGCAGATGTTAGCTCTGCCCATTCTTCAGTCTTTCTAATGAACCAGCAGGAGTGAAAGGCTCCTCACTCCCAGCTTTTTGGCAACTTTCTGAAATAACCAGTTGGAACAAGGCTTGTAGCAGTTAACCTCCCCACGCAGCAGAATTTCACAAGTCCTGAAGTTGTTTCTACAGGCACTGCAGCTCCAGATGGGAGAATGTGGACAGCATAAGAGAAAGAATTATGGCATGGGAAGCCCACTCATCTGCTTGTGTTTTGGTCCCCTTGGGCAAATCCTTTACACAAAGCAGTATTTCTTCAGGGTGCAACTGTATGGCTAAGGCAAAATGGCATAGGGAGAGTGTAGCACTACAGCAAAGATAAATTCACTCTCCTGGCAGCCTGGATGGCAGCAGAGCTAACACCAGCTCCTTCAGATTTAGGATCTTACAATAATACTGTCAGCTAAATTAAGCCTTCAGATGAACTGCCTTCACACTTATCAAGATAAACGTTTCAACCTGTACATGCTTTCAATGTAAACTGAAAGTACGATGTGGGCTGCTTTTCCCCTGAACCTTTTTATCCCAATGGTAAATTATGAGCCAAACAAAAAAACAATGCCTGTATGTGTTGCTGTTGTTAAAAAATTACCTTTGCTTGTCTCTCCGCCCCATGGTGTTCATCTGCCAGGAACAATGGCAGCCATTGTTTTTCTAATCTCTTCTGGACGCACTGCTGAACTTCTAGCAGAACCGCTGCCGAAAGTTGATCATGAAGGCTTTGTCTCCTTCCTCCACCTGAATGCATTAGCTAAGCAATCCAAACACAATAACACATGACATAAACTTTTGTGTATACCAAAAGTCCTTTATCTCTCTACATCCTTGATTTAGCAAAGCATGAGATTAACTGTAAGCAAAGCACTTAATGCATGCTTACCCAAGGCTCACATGTACTTTTCATAAAAGGGAACAGATTACATTTGTCCCTACCTATAATAGGATACAGGCTCTGGCAAATAATACCCCAGCTTGACCAAGTAAATTGCCTAAGTATCAAGATATATCAGAGTACCACAGCTCCGACTTGCTGTCTGTAGCTTTACTGACATACTAAAATAGAAAGCTGGAACAAGTCACTGTGCCTGAAAGTAATTTTTACACTTTTTCTGAGCTGTCTTGTGCATGCTCTGGCCATGGCCTCAGATCGCAGTTTAAGAGACATTTTCTGTAAAGGGTAGGGAAGAAAAGCCTGAACAGGAAGGAAGGGACCTATACAATCAGAACAGAACCAGATTTCTGGCCAAAAATATAGGTAAGATTTGAGGAGATAGCTTGGGGAAAAGATGGAGCAAACCCACTTGTGGATTTTTATCTCAGTCACATTCACACTGATTGTTCTTTATGAATGGTTCTGTAACTGCTACCTTTTCTTGTTGTTCTCTGGTAGCTGGGCTGTTGGGTCCAAAGAAGTACTTGTTGTTTAAGTACTTGGTTTTAATGTCCTCAGATTTTTCATCATTTTTTTCTTCATCCTTGTGGAGCATCTTTTTAAACTCTTCAATATCTAGCCAGCACATGAGATCCATGCTACAGACAAATTTAAACAGAATGTTATTTTAATATTGAGTTAATTTCATCAGCATTCTAGGGAGTTATTAGTTTAACCACAATCCACTAAAGTATTCAAGACCTAAATACGAGGTCAGATTGGGCTGAAATTTTATGTAATTTTTTCTCTGCTAGTACCATCTGCTGAGACCACGGCGCTTGCTGAACAGGCAGAGCAAACACACATCTTAGAGATCTCACTTAGGGTGCCATCTGGGGTACCCTGAAAGGAGTAACCTCCTCAATATGCCACTGCTAAATCCAGCAGGGACTGTGAACCAGAATCATAGTGCAGAGCTCACAGAGAGAATGAAAAATGAAACAGATGAGAATTTGCATCAGTATTGAGGCTGCGAGCCACTGAGAGACGAGTTGACGCCTCCTGCTCTGCCTCCTTGTTATATTGCCTGAGAAAGGAGCAGGGATGACAGCTGGGAACATCAGCCCAAGAAATCACCCCCTTCCTGCCCCATGTGAAGTGCTACAGTTTAAGTCAGTCTGCAGTTAAGCAGATAAAAACAATTAATGGTAAAATTTGTTTCTAGGGCTTTTTGTGGGCTACTTTCTCGTAAATTACCAATTCTACTACTTATTTATTTAGTCATAGTCAGTGACAAATCATTTCAATGATGCAATTCACAATCTATATTTTGTTCATAATATCTGAGTATACACTGTAAATTTAAGTTTGTTTTCACAGAATCATAGAATGGTTTTGTTCTTTAAACCAGGTGACAGAATAAATGACATATCTACAATTTCAGTTTAATTTATATGACTGTTTTCCAACAGTATCTTATTAGCTGAAGTTCTGTGAGCATTTTAGTGCGTACATTCACTGTATTTGCAGCAGGAAATATGAAACATTCAATCCAGACAAATCTGTTTCAGTTTTCCATTCAGCTAATAACTGGCTTTTCAAAACATTAATCTGCAAGTAAAATGTTCAAAAGCATTTGACTGATTTAAGAACAGATGTTCTCCTTTCCAAAGTCTTTTGAGACCCTACAGACCTAAGTTCTATTAAGACTGCAATTCTTTCATTTGCTAGTTCATCACAACATGATTAAGTTCCCCCAAATGCAAGTGATCCAGATTACTGTGGTTTATGGAGTAACTCCTTGGCATCTACCTATGACAACCGACCAAATATGTACATCTTATTTTAAAAGTAAAATATATAACCTTCAAGTGTGTTAGATAAACCGTTTAGTGGTGGCTTATCCTGGCATACTGGATCAGGAGCACATCCATAGTCAATTAGCCTGGTGAGACTAAAAAGTGGTAATTCACTAACCCAAGTAACACCAATTGGCCTGCAATTGTGTGAATATATCCTATATATTTAACAAAGAATTAAGGGAGCTTTGTTTAGTTTCTTACCAGAATTTGTGCACAGGTACTCAGCAGCCTGTCCTTCCTGAAACTTGGATCCATTACATCTGACATTATCAGAACCACAAGTTTTGATGAAAAGGCAAATGACACATTTGTTGTTTTTTTCTGGAATTTTCCAGGCTGCATTAATTCCAGGATCCCTTCAGCTTATAGTACCATTAAGCACCTTTATTGAAGCATGCCAGCTGGACTCCAGAGTAACTAGTCTGGACCCAGCCCTAAAATACTTTTGTGAGACTTTTTCAAGTATTTTTCTTCATTATGAATTAAAAAAAAAAAAGGAAAAAAAAGCTTCATCAATTAAACATTTCTCTGCCTGGCTCTACCACTTAAGATGGGACTTGTTTGTGACTAACAAAGAAGCAAGAAATACCAGATGGAATTCAGCATACCTGTCCAGGACCTGTTATCTGCTGATTCCTACCATTTCCCCAGTTAGAGAGGAACTCAAGACTAGTGGTGTTCCAACTGCGATGTGTGAAGGGGGTGTGCAAGACCATTTGTTGATGGGCAGGAAGAAAATATTAAAACTTTAGGAGCATATATACACACACTGGGGTTCCATGCTCAAAAAGTTTTTACTGATGAGATGGACAAGCAAAAATGTTTGGAGGCCACTGCTCTAGACAACTAATTCAGAAGTCACCTGACTATAGACACCTACAGCATAAGAATATCCATCTAAACTCACTATCTGCAGTCCTTTTGTAGTCAGTAAGAAGAAATAACCATCTTAGGAATGATTCATCCAACTAGGTTTTAGATGCTACCTTCAGAATTAGGAGTATTGTGTCCAGAAGTGTGTATTTCTCTCTTTGACTACAAAGGGAACCTATGTGACAATAAGCAGAAGTGATGACATTGAGTCTTGGCCAGAGGAGTCTTGTGTCAGATGCCCCTTTCTGGGCACTTTTGAAAAAGCTGACCAATATTCAATGTAAAGCTATAGCAGTGCTTGACTAGAAGGAATAGCCAATATGCAAGGCATCAACTCATGGGAACCCTGATTAAAGGAACGAAGTGACAATTTAAAGACAAAAAAAAGTGTCAGCTTCTGTTTAATCTTACTTTCAAAACCAACAGGCTCACTTTTTCAAAGACCCTTCGTAAGACTGTATCTGCTACAAGCTAGTACTTAAATCTGTTCAGCAAACACAAAACTGTGGTTGCTGTCACACTGTGAGAATAACATGCCTGTTTTCTATTTGTACATTTTCATAATAACCAGCTTTAATTTTTTAAATGTACTAAATTGAATCTGTACTAAAAAAGAGAAAATTTTTCTCATTATAGGCTAATTTTTCTACTCAGGGGTTTGCCACTAATCAAAGCAGAAACTGAAAGCAGAACTGTAATACAAATATGTTTTGACAGGAGAATTTTTACCCCGAACATGTTAAGACCATTCAGTTGCCTGAACAATGTGTGTGTGTATTTCATAAATATGCAAGCACATTTTAAAAAACACTGAAATCTATCAACACTTAGATAGCCAAGATCCTCTGCAAAGATTTCTTCTGAACTTAGAAACAGGTAAAATAATAATAATGAAGAAACATACCTAGCAGAATGCTCATTAAGAAAATCCCAGAACTGTTCTAACTTCTCTTTGTCACAGATCAGGTCAGATAGATTAGGACCTGCCAATTCTTTGGGAACTTGATGCAAGTGCTGATCTTCTTTGAGAGCCTCAGTGTCAGCAACAGTACTCTGAGGGGAGAAATTATTTTGCTTGCATAACTGATTTTTTCACCTCTGTATTCTGCTCAGTCTAATAATCCTTGCATTAGATAACCTGTATCTGTAAAATAGCTTTTTGATTGCTGAGAAAATAAATGAGTTAAGGCTCCAGCTCGTAGTAAGCTTTACTTTTATGTTTGCTTTAAACATATCAGTGTGTGCAGGTTCCATAATCAAATAATCCAATACATACCTGTAATTCACTTGAAATGGAGGCATTTACTCAAGAGTAGGGACCCAAAATACATTCCACAGACTTTAGGTCTGATGTTGATGGAACTGACAGAAGACCTGTGTATCTAATTAACACAATGGCTGTCAATCAATTCCAAAAATAAATGGTAGAAATCAGACTATTTGCTTTTCCAAACTAGTATCTGCTCAGTCTTTCATTGCTGATACTCAAAGTGTGAACCCTCTCTGACAGAGAAAGGGTTTGTTTTTGTTAGTGGGTACTTGTCTTACCTCATCCTTCTTGGAACTACTCACTTGATGCAAAGCCTGGAGCTTTCTAAAGTACACGGAGTGCAGCTGTTGAGTTTCTTCCTCCAACTCCACCTAATAAAAATAATATCTCATATCACCTCTACAGTACACATCATAGAAAGATGGAGAACTACATGGGCACTTTGCCAGTGACAGTGGATAGAAAAGAATACATTTGCCAGTAATGAGACTGATGTTTAGAAGAAACGAGAAGTCACATTCTTGTGACAAACAATTCTATCAAAAGCTCTGGTAGAACAAACTTTTCCCATCTGTGTAGGATCAGATGCAGATTTCTACAGAATACCACTAAATAACCTAACTATATCTTAAGCAAATAACTTCATATTCAAAAAATTGCTAAATTCTATCATGTACATAATACATCGTGTATATATTATATTGTGTATATTGGGTTAGACGTACCTGATTGCCTGTATCAGCAAATTGTATGTCAAAGTGTCACCGAGAAGCAGAATAACAGTTCTTAAAACTAGGACTCTCAATACAAAATGTCAAAAAGACAGAGTGCCACAGATTTGGAGAATCAGAAATTTAAGATGAGAAAGATGTTAAAATATCTAAACAATAAAGGTGAAAGCTTTCTGACTTTCAGTCTTGTCCCCTTCCTTAAATAATTAACTGTGTGTGATTTGAATTCATGAAGTATTGGCATTTTTTAACTTAATTAGAAGCTGTATGTATGTAACTAGAGCAGTTCTTCATGTTATGTACCATCAGTAACTGCAAGAGCTATTTGGTGACCCTCCTGGCTGACTAAACCATTTGAATGCAGATTTTAGGATATTTAGCAAAATCAAGCCAATGCCTTATACTGATCTGCATGCCCATTACAAAGATTAGAAAGCTTCGATTATCTTATACAAGTGTTTATCTGCCAGAGAGAGAAGAGAATGTTTAGATTAATATTCATGATACTTTCATCTAAATGTGAATACCACACTAATCACTGTGTTATCTGAATGTCTTCAGGCTCAATGTAACTTTATTCCATTGTTATAAAGTACTTTGGGCTATTCTTTCCCTTAAAAGAAAACATAGTTTAAGAGTAAATAGTAAAATAATTCAGAACATTTTTCATAAAGTTTAAAGAGAAAGCAGATAGAGGCAGGATGAGAGTCAACAGTAAAAAAACTCTCCTGATTTCATGTTTCATTTAAAGAAAAAACGTAGATATATATATATATACTGAAAGTGTCCCAAATAAACAATTTTGGACTCACCTAATTCTTGATAAAATATCTTGTTTCATTATGGGCCAAATATGTCCTGCTATAGAGTAGAACAAAGGGGAAGAGTAAAGCCAGGGACTGAACAAAATACAAAGCAGACGTTGTCTTTGTGCTTGGAAAGGAGCGTGCCGAAGTATCAGCCTGCACCTAGTACAAAGAGACTCTAGTGCCTCCTAGAACAGGTCATTTTATGTCTGTGTATTATAACTCTTCACAAATACATGTATTGTGCAGTCAAAAGGATTTAGTTGTTTTTTCGTGCTCCGATTAAGATGTTTGTGTTATTAGAGCACTGAGAAGTCTCCACGTAACTACACTTGCAAAGCAACGCATCCTCTAAACTGAAAGGGCAATAGATTATCCTGTGGTTAACTCAAGTAGATATAAACTGACACACATACTAACTGAAAGAAAAAGTGTACCTCTTCAATTCTTACTTTGAAGGAATCTTTCCATCACTAGAAGCAGTGAAAACACAGTATTCAGAGAGCTCAAAAGCAGACTCCTTTTTTGCAAAAACGATGTATAAAAACCCTCGGCTGTGCTGATGAGTTGACTCAGTGAGGACCAGCAATAGACCCTAGACAACTCTTATTGATAGTACGCACAGAAAATACAGAGTTACGAGAGACTAAAACTAGTCTGATAGAAAATAAATAAAATTTCAGATTCATGAAAAGTATCAATCAATTCCAAGGTGTACTGCAGGTCCTAAAGAATTATAGCTGAAATAGTTACGAAAAAGTAATTTATCTGAAAGGTTTGAAAGTATGTTGAAAAGCAAAGAAAATATTTTACAGATGTGTTTGGATTAGTAAATTTCATTTTACTAAGTTTTCCAAACTTTCAAAGTTTCTAAAGGATATTTTGTTATCACAGGATGAGAGGGAAAGTCCCCTCGTGAATTAATTAGAAGGTAGAAAATCAAAACCAAAGAAATAAATAACTTTCACTATGGGGTGGGGTTCCTATTGGAGTCTCACAGGGATCTGCACTGAGGTTGTTTTTTAAACATTCAGAAACTATCTGGAAAAGGAGGTGAGGGAGGAGACAACAAAGTTTGCAAAATGATTCCACAGAGCAAAAAATTAAATTGACTGTGAAAAGCTGCAGGATATCAGTACACTTTAGCATCTGCACGATAAAAGGCCAGCTGAATTAAATGATAATAAACATTAAGTCATTCCAGTGAGCTCCACATTAAGGCTTTCCATTAGTAGTTATTACTTGGGAAGGAAATCTTGGAATCCTTGCAGATGGCTATTAGCTTACATTTTGCACATCCACTCAAAGTTCACCAGGATTCAAAAGGCAATTAGAATGACAGGAACAATTAGGAACTGAACAAAGAGCACAACAGAAAACATGGTTCTGCCACTGGATAATCCGTAGTGCATCCAGACCTTGAGTACTGCTTACATCTCATCAAAAGAATATAAAATAACACATACAGATGGGGCAGTAAGTGCAACAAAGGTATGGAACACCATCTGTAGGAGGAGAGGTCAAAGTGTCTAGGATTCTTGAGTTTCATGGAGATCGAATTGAAGTGGGATACAACAGGAACTTGTAAAAACATAACAACATTGAGAATGGGACAATATAACAATTGTTCACTTGTTCCTTACGACATACAAAACTAGGGCACCAGGTGAAATTATTAGGGAGGGGTTTGCAAACAAATCAAGATATGCATTTTTTTCTCCTACTGCATGACTAAACCATGAAACCCACTTCTACAGTGAGGCTGAAGATGTATCACTCGATACATTTTACAGAAACCCATGGGGGGAAAAAAAAACTCATCAAAGACTATTAAAATCAAAAATGTGGATAAGACCTCTGTTCCATGAACTTCCTTGGTTGCAAAGTGCTGAACATGGCTGTATGTTTCTTTTCTGTTCTTATACTCCATTCTTAAATGTTTAATACTGGCTACCACCTAACAGGCTTAGAAGACCATTCTCAACTTTGCTTTTAGGTATCTATTCATCTAGTTGTTCTTACATGCATGCATAATATAGAACAAAAAATATACTGTACTACAAAACTTCTGCAAAAGGATTTAAAAATGTTTTGCAGTGGGCAATGTGGGCATGTTATTACAAGCTAACAGAAGTATCAGCAGTAAGTGATGATATTTCCTATAAATTGGAGATGCATTGTCTAAGGTCATAGTGAAGAAAAACGGGAAAAAGAAATAACTTCCTGCCCTCTAACTCCTGATTCCCCACTCTCAGTTTCTCCTTTCATATCCAAGAGAGAGATGTTAAAGACTTGAAATTAGAATCATAGAATCATAGAGTATCCTGAGTTAGAAGGGACCTGCGAGGATCATTGAGTCCAACTCCTGGTCCTGTGCAGCACCATCCCCAAGAGTCACACCATGTGCGCGAGAGCATTGTCCAAGCACTTCTTGAACTCTGTCATGTTTGGCGCTGGCCTGGGGAGCCTGTTCCAGTGCCCAGCCACCCTCTGGGTGAAGAAACTTTTCCTGATATCCAGCCTAAACCTCCCCTAACACAACTTCAGGCCATTCCCTTGGGTCCTGTCACTAGGCACCACAGAGAAGAGATGAGTGCCTGTAGACCACTTTGTCTCCCCTCAGTCTCTTCCTCTCCAGGCTGAACAAGTGACCTCAGGCCTCGTAGGCTTCCCCATCCTCTTCATAGGCCCCTCATCCTCTTCATAGCCCTCCTCTGGACACCTTCCAATAGCTTTATATCTTTCTTGTATTGTGGCACTCAGAAGGAGTTTGACCTACAGCTAGCAACTTGTAGGTAAGTTGGCAAAGAACAGAGAGCCGCAGCATCCACCACTATCACCATTTCTTGTTCTTATTTGTCAAAGGCACAGGATTGCAGCCATCTCCTCTGACCTCCATGAGCATGTTCAATTCAAGCTTTGAGAGCATTCTGGGATTAGAACTGAGTACACTTCTGAGCCACTTATTTAGAGCAGCAATCTAAAAAGTGTTTGGGGCAAATACATGGATCACCATATCACATTTCCTCTATGCTAAGCAGTAGCTGCACTTAAATTCTAAACACCAGAAACACCTACTATCACTGCACTGACACTCTAGAAAACCACCTTACTATGTGCTTATCATTAAAAATATAGACTGTTTGTGGGCAACCCATCATGAAAAATTACTTCTGATCAATGGTACAATTGCAGAAACATGAAACTTCCTGAGGGCAAAGAGAAGTTTTACCACAGATGTGGTAAATGTGTGTTCCTCCCTAATTCACAGGCCAAGGAGTCTATGAAGCCCACACCTTCCTTTCAAATGAGAAGGCTGCTCTCCACAAGAAGCTCAACCTATTTCCACATATCAGGATAGAAAGGAGTAAGTAAAACATCTTGTAATACTTCTCCCTTCCTGAGTATAAATACAACAGGGTTGCATATGAATGCTCTTGAGATTTTCTTCCCTGAAAGAAGAATTTTTCACGGTGTCATCCAGATATTACCTTTCTATAAGTGCATTTGTCTGCTTCCACCATTTTTATCCATGCTTCCAGCAGAATAGTGAGGATATGTTCTTCTGCTGGGTCAAAAAGGTCCTCAAAAGCTGGGTCAATTTTCTGATAAATCATATTTTTCTTATTCTGATGAAGTTCAATGTCCATACTGGCAGATGGAGCAAGGTAAGTAGCATAAAGGAACTACAATAAAACAGAAGAAAACTGTTTCTTAGCCATCATCCATTTCAATGGTCACAGACCCTAGAAGGAGAGAATTAATGGATATTTGTCCCCCACTGCCCTGCTGTATGTTCAGAACATATATCTAATTACAGCTACCTTATTTTTGCTAGTATTATTACTTTGTCAAAAATTCAGTTATTGACATAACAGATCCCCCTGCCATTTTTACTCTTACTTGTTAAATTGGTTAGACCACAAAGTAATGCTTGATGCAATTTTCACTTGGATATATTTGGCTGATACTTAGATAACCACAATTATTATAGCAACTGCACTCTTCATGAAGTCACACTGTTGTTTTGCAGATTATGTGCTGGTCCAAGTAGTGAAGGCATCTTACTTCTTCTAAGAGATGTAATTTGTAAATTTGAGGTTAAAAATAATGAAAAATGATACAATTTCATTATGTGTGAAGGTTCTCTTACATAGTTTTTTGACAATGGTGAGACTCTTGTCATAGTACAGGATCCGTGCAGGAGCTGCACAACTAAGGTCTAAGCCCTTACCAAAGAAACAATTACAATATGCTTCTTATCTGAAGCACAGAACTTGCCATTCAACATGTACAAGAAGAAAGCTGAACCTGGAGGATAGTTCCTTCTCCCTAACAGCTCATTCTTGAAGCACAGAGTAATGTTTATATTTATTTCAATTTTTTTTCATACAGTCCCCTACGTAAAACTCTTGTGTTCTAAATGTTTCATAAACTATGCTATGAAAACGAACATTGAAAACTCAGAGTAAAACACTTTTTCCAGGAACATCTTGGAAGAGGATATTCCAGAATAGCTTTCTAAAACTTCATGATTCTGACTGCATCTAAGAATTCAAGTGAAAAAA
This sequence comes from Edolisoma coerulescens, assembly GCA_013397115.1. Classification (NCBI taxonomy): domain Eukaryota; kingdom Metazoa; phylum Chordata; class Aves; order Passeriformes; family Campephagidae; genus Edolisoma; species Edolisoma coerulescens. The sequence continues at coordinate 2,014,166 of VWZW01004700.1, read as the reverse complement.
GATTCTGCCTAAAGATATTTCATATAAATATTTTCTCTTCGTCATATTGTTAAAGTCTAACTGTATTTCAAATATACAGTCAGGGACCAGATTAGTAGCATAAATCAGAATTTCTCTAGGACAGCACTGACAAGTCCATTTTCAATATTTATTATCACCCAGGTTTGACAATGAAGAATTCAGGATTGTGATAATTCTCATTTCCCTATGTTGCTAAAATCCAGCTGTAACTAGCAGATGTACAAAGCAGCAGAGGAGAAGAAAATAATACATTTACTCTGTATTCAAGCAGTAATAAAACACTGGTGTGCTTAGATTTCAAGCACGGGGGAGAATGTTTGAGTACATTAAATAACTATGTTTCTGTTTGTTTTAAATTAAATGTTGATTTATTAGACCCGCTCTTTCAAACAGCAACAGTAATAGAGTATATCCCCATTATTCTGGACCTTTACAATTTGAAACAAACCCTTTAGATTCTCCTGGTATTAGGTCACTGAGGAATATAGGGCTACGATAGCTGACATCCATCCCCCCAGTTAGCTCTTGTTATGATTACTGTATTTATTGTGTATGCAGGATTCTACACTCTTTCCACATTTCTACATTTTCACTGAAAACAAAGATGGTTCGTGCCTACTGTGGCCCACGTTATCAGTGCAATAACGAAACACAGGTGCAAGGTGTAAGAGAAAAAGGACATCCATAGGAAGAGTCCTAGCTGAAAACAAGACCACATTTATCCTAAATTAAACCCTTTATCCTAAATTAAACCCTTCTCAGCAAATCCCTAAGTACATTTAAATTTACCAACTTGAATTATATTTGCAACAATTTCAAAAGTTGAAAGTTATTTTGAAGAGCCCTAACACTAGAAAAATTTCAGTTAAATCATGTTAAGTCTGATCCAAAACATTTAATATATAAAATTAGCCAAATTAGAAGGGACAAGTCCAATGATATAAAGATGTGTTATCTTTAAAAATAGCCTTTTAAAAAGTGGTTAACCATTTCAGTTGTCATTAGGACTACATTGCTTCACCTGTTATGACTTATCACACAAGGGATCTGTAAATTAGTAAAATCTTCAAAAAGAGGTCCTCAAGATTTTAGCACAAATTAACCTGGTTCCTTAAATGAGTGATCATTTGAGCACAGTTTTAAGAATAAAATAAAAGCAAACACACCACTAGTTTCCTGGGTGGAATACCTTTCCCCTATGATTTTGAATGAAATAGGTTAACTTGAGTATATTTGCTACTCTTCTTTAGAGCTGGCAGAAAATATCAGCCTACCAAGTCAGAAATTGCCCAGACTAAGAAGTGTTGACCAAAAGCTATTGACAATCTGCTCACATGAACAATGTTGTAAGATATTGCCACGTCAGGGACTGCCTTTGCAGGCTGCTCTACCTGCAGAACTGCCCCCAGTTCTGTATAATTTCATATGCAAAACCAGAACATAGTAAAGACAGATATTTTTCTCCAGAACCAATAGTTAGGGCTGGCAATACACATGAAGCAAAACTTTAGAGGTGGTTAAGCTAGCTAGAGGACTGCACTTTTCCAAACTCAAAGAACCAGACCCTCGGTGGTGTAATCATTACGGCCTCTTCATTTGAAGGATGCACATTTACAGTGTCTGAGGATTTGGCATCTTTTTACTTGAATTCTTGTAAGAATCCATCGCTATGGGACTTGACCTACTAAGTAAATACATGCACTTGCAGACAGGAGAGAAATGAGAAGTAGCTTTCATCCCTGTGTTCGTTGCACAGGGTTGAGGTGCATCTGTAGATCTGTACAGATTCAGTTGCAAGTGATGCCTGAAGTGGCTACCTAAAAACAGAGACTAGATGGACTAAGGGAATAAAGGTAGGCACTTATTTGAAAGGCCTTCAAAGGTACACCCTGGGGAGCCAAAGGCTACATCCCAAAAAGGACCCCAAGATGGACGACGAGTCACGAGTTCTTCACACTTTTATAGGTTTGGTCCATTTGCATATCAGCAGAAATTCGCCAATTAAAACTTTAGCTAATGATGTAACTTCTACAATTTCTCCACCTCTCTAGAGGCTGTCGTTTACACCATTTGGGCCTAGGACAGTCTGAGTGTCCTTGAATAACAGGCTCAGAGAGGTTTGTTACGTCTATCTTAGCATGAGAGAGCAGAAGCTGACAGGCTACAAGAAACTACTAGGCAGTACAGGATTTGAAGAATATAAAAGTTAAAACCCAAGGCATCACAAGGACTGCAGGAAAACCAAGTGAGAAGAGTTCTAGACGTGTCAAAAAAGAGGAAAAGTGTCTGTTCACAACCTTCAACACTGGGCAATGCAGTTTGCAAGACACATTTTATAAAAAGTAATAATCATAGCCTTTTTTACTCCCATGTCATGGAATTCTTGAGGTTTTCTCATTCTCAATGGAATATTGAAACTGTTATATTGGTCAATCTCCTAAAGGATCAACAGGAAAAATTACATTAAATGAACTTATAGGTTAAAAAATTCATACAAAAATCTGAAGCATATGACATCAAGTGCATATTAAACTTTGTTGATTCATTGTTTTGTTCCTATTGAAAAACACAAGAATTTTTCTACCTGCCAGCTATAAATTCTCCCATAAATGTGAATATGTGACAGATTGAACCCAAAACCTTATTTGAAAATTTGGTCAGTTTGCATATTGGAATTACTTTCGATTGCACACGCCTGATTATACAAAATGCTTAGAAAATTCAGATTAAGACTTTGGCCTCATTTATGACTTTCCAAATCAGGGATTGTACAGGCCTTGGGTTCTGGTGTGAATTCATCCCCAGATGAGAAGGCTATGATAAGCAATTTCAGAATGACTGGAGTGAAGAAATGCAAGAAAGATTTAGGTTCAAGTGCTTTGTTCTGCTGCCCAAAGGAATGGATATTGCTCTGATCTAAGCGAGGGGCTTGTGCAGCTGCTTGGCAGAATCACATGATGGAAGAATGCAATGCACTGGCTGGTGTTAAACAGAGAGGCTAAACTGCTTTAACCTCCATCATCACTTCCCACTAACATAAATCTTTCATCTGACCCTAAAAGTTCACAGTAATGAAGACTCCCTTTATCTAAATTGATTCTAGCATTTAAATATTGTATTTCTCATAACTGTATTAAACTTTCTAACTCTAAATAACTCTTTTTAAACTTAAAACCCAATATTATATGTTTCTTTATTGGTTTCATTTTCAAATTTTTTACACTCCTGTGCATATGTTTACACTGAATAACCATGTACATTCCTGGATGATTACCAGTACTTGTCATTATTCTTATCCATCAGATTTCATTCTCACTGTAGTTTCTTTCCCCAGCTGAATGCACATATACCTTGGAAAGCACTTTATTACTCTATCTAAAGCTGAGAGAAGAACGCTGAACAAATGAAACAACGAGTAGCAGATACACAGCAATCAAGGTTTGTTCTTGTTTCTAACAGGAAGCAGGCAGCATGCATATGGAATACTCTGTCTCTGCATGTCTCTTTCTGTAATAAATAGTAAAATATACATGACAATGTGTCATGCGAATCTGATTCACATTCTCTTAGGAGTATTTGGAGTGACTGTCTTCTTGTGCCAAAGGTGAGTGCAGAATGTGGGAAGGCATCCCTTCCGTAAGCAGACTCTGTAGATTGGTTGCAGCTTGACTCTTTATGGTGTTCCAAAGAAAACAAGGACAATTTTTCTGCAGCCTTAAAAGGCAAGCTTGAGAATGATACCAAATGTTGCAGCACATGTGTTGATTTGTTATGTTACATTTCAGCTGTTAGTTATGCTAATGGAACAGTTTCACATATTTCGTTTTGATGTATTTACTTTAATGGCTATGTGTATGTACTGTCTGCAATTGCCTGGTAACACCGATTGTACGATGTTCTGCTGTCACCACCAGGCCAGCACTGGAAATAAGATTAGTAAAAAAGACCCGGGCCTTAAATTTTCAGCCACGCAACCACTGCAAAAAGAATGTAAACTGGTGTGAAATGAAGCCAAAATGAAAACCATCAGGGACCATAAGCTAAGCTTCGGCCTGCAATAAAACACATAGGAAAATGGTGACACAGACTAGATATGATCAACTTGCATATCTGCTGTGAGGAGGTCCCCAGCAGATGCAGGAGACAGTCAGACTTCAGGAAACATTCAGCTGCCCACAGCCTCAGGCCACAAAAAGAGCTGGGGGGGAAAACAACTAAATAGGGTAGGAGTTCAGTTTATCCAGTACAAGACAGGAGAGAAGGAGGAATCCATGCCTTGGCCTCTCCTTGGAGGTTCTGTACAAATAACACTGATTCAGATGAGAATTCTGGGCAAATATGCAAAATTCTGTCATTTGCCCAATAAAACCTCCAAGAAGAAAAAGACAAATTCAAGGATGTCCAGATGCTCAGTAACATGTCATATGAAGAGATTATTCTCACCTGCTCTCTACAGATATTTGTTCCAATGACATGTGAAGTAGCTTTGCTCTATTACAGTATATACTGAAATATGCGGATAGGATATACTCCTACACAAGGTTTAGAGAGGAAAATCAGACTGAAGTTTCACAAAGTGATTTTAAAAGTTCCTCAGAGTTCTTCTAATGATATCATACTGTTGTAGTTTCTTTCCCTGATGGAATCAGTCTACTCTGCCATCAGCACCACTGTGGGCTAAGTGCATGCTCAATTAGAATACTCTTTTATTGGAAATATCAGTTCCACTTAACATTAAATGAGGGTCTAAAGATCTATTTAGGGGGATGACAATCATGGTAAAGATAATAATGATGCCCTGACAATCATAAAAATTAAACAGGGCTGACAAAGATCAATTTGCATTACTGAGGTCATTATTTGAGGTCTGTACTATGAGATCTGCAATTCTAACCCACACAGGAGATGGAAGGAAAGGTACAGAACAATTAGATGGTTTAGAAAAAATACTATCTCTGATGTTAACACTAAGCAGACAGTTTCCAAGTATGAAGCAGTGTAGCAAAGGGGAGTTTAGGTAAACTGAGTATAACAGATAAAACTGGAATGGGCTGCAGAGCCTGGAAATCAAACTATGCATGTTTAATGTTTGAATCAAGAAATTCCATGGAAACAATCCAAAGAGCTTCTTTTATTGTCCACAACACAGATTTACTTTGGTGTGGGTTGTCAAGATTTGGAAACTTTTCTATTTTCTATCTTCTTTTCAGTCTTTACACTGAATAAATGCATTTGTGAAGGGAATGAACAAATGTATTTTTGAAAGAAAAATACATTATTTACAACTTACTTGAGCTTGCCTGCATATTTGAAAATGTTGAAGGGTTTCTTGGTAAAAAAGCTGATGATAAGCCTGTAGGTCAAACCAAAAGTACACGCTGTTCTTCCACAACTAGAGATGAAAAATATTGGAAGTTATTGCCACCCAAATATCACAACTTTATAAAAAGTTGACTTTCCAATGCAAGTAATTATTTAGCTCCGTGGGGCCACCATAAATCAAGCTCAATTTAAGATGGATTTAATCTTCTGTTGCATACTGGCAGAAGGACAATATATTTAATAGCATCGTCACAGTGATACTCTATCTTTTATTGTATCCTTTATGCATAATTGGCCATTAAAATCGTTAACATTGTAGTTAACATTTGAAGAGTAACCACATTTCAGTGGCATAAAGCCAGTGCTAAAGAAGAGATGCTGATAATGGACATGCAGAGTTTGTGCCATGGTAAAATAGCATTTTGCAGCAATAACCAAAACAATTAAATACTGTGTACTTGACCTATGTTACTGGGACTATTGTTACATTTTTATTACATGCATTTTTGAGACCCAGAGCCTTGGACTCATCTCATAAATTCAAATAAACAGCGAAAGATCTTTCAGAAGAAGTCTAGATCTTTCCTGAAGTCCTCTGTTTTAATCATGTGTTTATGGGGTTCAGACCTTAAAAATACCCTGAAACCCCTATCACTAACCAATAAAGAATGCATTCCGAAAAGCTAGAGGTAGGGAACTTTGTTCCACAAACCATAACCTTCCAGATCTGGAACATGAGTGAAATAGGCTTCACAGCTGAAGTGAAAACTTTAGGCAAATAATTTTGAAAGGAGTCTGGCACCTGGAAAGGCTAGAGACACATGGGTGGTTGCCTATCTCTGATGAAAAAATAAGTTTATTTAGATTTCTATCTATACACATTTAACATTTTTAGCTGAAGGTATTCAGCTTTGGAAACATTGGATCTTGCCTTCTAGAAGCCAGAGGCATTTCTAGCTACTGCTGCTGGATTCTGGGTTGTGCTAGTGGTGAAAGAGACGTCCATCTTGATTCCATTCAAACCTCCCCTAAAGACTCAATTTTTCTGCGAAGCCACTAAACACTAATTCAATATTCATAACTTGTTCCAATCCAATCCTCAATTTACACCCAGCAATGAATGATAGATCTGCTGACTACATAGAAGAAATAGTGTTATGTTTCTCAGAAATCCAAGGAGATTCATGGAAGCATAAGAACGTTTTAAAAATATTGGAGATTTTGGACATCACTAACCCAAAAAGTAAGAAGAAATCAGATTATCATGAGTAATAGCACAGCAGATTTTCCATCTTTTTAGAAAATGGTTTTTGTGGGTTAGGACCTCATTTTTTTCTGCCAAGTTAAAGGTTAGTTTTTAAAAATCATTATTCTTTTTTTTTTTATCCCTGATGGTACAATAAGAATTCCAATAGGTTTGAGACAGTAAGAATCTGACAGCTTGGTTAAGACCTGTCATTAGTTTGCATATATACATGAACAGTTTATTGTTGTTAAGGGATTGGAGTCTCACAAGTAATAATTCATCCAGTCATCAATCTTTCTTTCTCCATTCCTTTTTTTTTTCAGTCTGGCTGCCCTCTATAACTTGGCATCCAGTCAATTGTTGACTAAATTATCACAGAGTCGGAAAATATTCATACCTTATTCCCTGACTTCTCACAGAATTGTGTGAAGTAGTAGCCTGCTCTGTTCTCCAAATAAAGAGACTGCAGCATGCTTTCAATTCCTGATCCCCCAAAGACAACACTGCCAGCAGCACTTTTCCCCTGGACAAATAAAACATAGTTATTCAGCAAGGAATAACAGCTTTCACTATTTTCAAATGTCAGTACCTTGCAATGGAAGGCCATGAAGTGTGTTCAATTAGTATCTTCATCCCAAGGAAGTAGACTCCACTTTCTACTACATATGCAATTGATCATAGCCCTCCACACCATTTTCCCACTAAATATTCACATCCAATGGAATAAATCTGATGACTGAAGACATGCAGAGTAGCTAAGTGACCATAGCATCCCTTAGGTGGTTCCTCAATACTTAAAACAGAAAAACAAACCTGGCCTTAATTCTGTCATTAAGTCTTTAGCTCTGAGGAATTCCAGTGATACTCAACGACATCAGTTAGCTGTCAAGAGTTGTCTCAGCTCAGGCTACTGTGTTTTGAATTAAGAGAAATTAAGAGGTGGTTATTTGGTCAAGATTCAAAACATTTAACTATCATGGAAAAAAAGATACATCTTCTGGGGTCACACCACTGACATGAGCAACAAAATCATGAGCAATTTAGGGAGCCAGAAATCCATGCTTGTTACCATGGCTAGCTCCTAGAGCATTTGAGGAAGAATACATCCATTTTGTCAATGCTCACAGAGAAGCCAGAAGAGGCTTCTGTAAGTAGTAAATTAACTTCTGACGATCACAAGAGAGAAATGATGGCTGGCTTGCTGTCTCTGATAGCAGAAGAGGAAGCAGATGAGTGTGGTGGCTGGCAATCAGCTTCTTTCCAAACAGTAACAGGGATGGAGAAGGGCCGGAAGAAGCCAGACTTTTGAAGCAGAGTAGGAAGATCTCCCTCCCCAGTATGAAGTTAAACTATTAATCCCTGCATTCCCCTTTGCATCATATTTGTGATGGCAAATTGTGGGGTCTTGACTGTAGGCTCCAGTCTAACCAGTGTAAATTTATGATATTTTCCTCCCTCAGTAAGAGGGAAACTGCATATGACAATGTACAAAAACAAACAGTTCATGGTGTAAACTTCTGCTGAATATACATTCCCAGCTGCAAATGTCCCCTATTGCAAAGACTAACTTTTTTTTCTGTCAAAAACAACAAAGTAAAATGATTGCAGTGAAGTAATGAACAAAGCATGATTTCGAAGTGCAAAACAAACACATATGTGCTCAAGTGCTCAGCAAACCCTGTGCACATGTAAGTGGGCTCTGATTCCTTAACTTTTTTTCTTTTAGCTGTAAGCCTGTGGGTATCAATACCTCCATGAAACAGCAGGCTGTTTTAAGACCATTCCACAAACAAGAAAGGTTTGGGATATATTTTAGATTGCCAGATGTTGACATCTCATATGTTTGATTTGTCAGCATTTTAACAGTTGTTGAGAAAAGGCTCATCTGTGCAGCCTGTCTCTCCTGAGGTTTGCCCGACTGAAGACCTGCTTAGCAGGCAATAATTCAATAAAGAGAAGAATGAAGTACACAAGCAATAAAGAGGGATTGAACAAATGAAACATTTTCCTCTTATGAATGTTATGATTCTAATGACTTTCTAAGGCAGATTCAGTTTTCACTGTAAGTCTGGTATACTCTCCTAGGCAATGACTCCACTGAAGCATTTATGCAGAGAGTTTTCCATAATAGCCTACTGAACACATGGTCACTATGGAGAAGATCAACACTTTCTAGTGAAAATAAACCTCTGCGTGTGCCATGATTTCCTATCAAATAGGTGACAGATACAACAGAGAAAATGCAGACATTCTAATTATACCTCTGCATAAAATATTGACATTGATAAAATTAAACCAATTTCTCCCCATTATTGACTACTTCATTCTGCAGAATAAAGTGTTTTAACCCACCATTCAAGACAACTAGTATTTTCAAGCAGTACTTACATGGAGCAGCTCAGCATAGGTGTATTTTCTATGACCCTGATATTTTGAGTCTTTGGTCCCATCCAGAGCTAAGCTATGAATCATGTCTGTGCTCACTGACATTGGCCTGGATCACAAACAAAAAAATTTTCAATATTTATTTAAGAAAAATCTAGGGCTTCCTATAGAATAAATAAATAAGAATGGGCAGAAAAGTGGTGTAATGACATAGTGAATAATAGAGGAAAAAGTACATGGAGTTCAAATTTATAATGAAAAAAAATGTAGAGGAATACCTTTTTCATATGGCCCTGTGGAAATCACAGGCATAGCATGACTTTGAGGGTTATCATTTGAGACAGGTTAAAAGAATATGAATGTAGAGAATATCAACTATTATATTAGAGAAAACACTTTTATTTGGGGAAATAAACCCCTTTGTGTTGTGGCATAAACAAGGGAGAAACTAATCAGCCAGGAAGGAATTCTCCATGCAAACAATCTGTACCATAACTGTGCTTCACTAAGCAGATAATTATATTAAAGAAAAGTATTCAAGAAAACAGTAGAATCAAAAATACTTTCATAAATATTTGAGGTATATTGGTGTGCAGAAAGATACACAAGGGACTTTAGTACTTACCACATTCTACTGCTAGAAATATCATCCCTTTGGAGAATCTGACTTCCTGTGAGAGTAGGTGGTAATCTTGATGATCTCTTCAAAGAGAAATTTGGTTTAGCTAGTTTTAATAAAGTTGTTGGTGAGTTAGTTCTACTTTTCTAAAAGACATTACAGAAAAATAAGGCAATTCTGATTATTTTTCCACCTTTTTGTTTTCTTAATGTGTTCTCATTAACTGCTCAAAAACAGTCAAGGCTTTTCAGGACCATTCTTCCTTGTCAGTCACAATATATAAAATGGCAAGTTGCAAAAATCTCTGAATATTTTTCAAGATTTATCAGTATACCTTAATAACCACTACATCTTAAAAAATACATTTTTAACAGGTGGAAATATATTACAAGCACATTGTACAGAACTACAGAGGATGTCAGGCGAAGAGCATGTGAACATGTTTTGTGAAACTTTAGGAAGATTATTTTGTCAGTTCACTGTAAGACAGATATGATCACTCGGACTGGGAGAGAAAGGGGTCATTCTGCCACACCATCACTGATTATTTTGACCAAATCCTGCTATGACTTTTTAGAGATGCCAATTGCATTCAGAGTGCCCTCAGAAATTCACCCAGAGCTGCTGCTCTTTCTAAGCTCTTGCAAGCACAGTGTAGCTGGAAGATTCAAAAGTCCAAATTTCTTGGGAGGAAAAAAAATTAAGAGCAAGAAATGAGCCATCAGCTGACTCTGTGACATTCATGGTACCAGGTCATACATAATTTTTGTCAAATTCAACAGGGGCTGGAAAACCTGCAGGTTCTTGTCTGCCTGACCTACAGCTAGTCCTGGGTCATTAGCACACCTTGTGAACTGGTCACTGTAAGACACAGGTGCTTCTTGCTCCCATTCCTGCCATGATCAATAGGAACCTGGCTTCTGAACCCAGTTTCTTCTAAACAGGAAATATCTTCCACTGTTTTCCTCCATTGTCTCCACAAATCAGATTTCAAGGGAAGTAATTGTAGCCCCAAACTATCCAACTTAAAGTAACAGACGTGTGTGCTGACAAATCTATGGCATAGCCTATACAGTTTTTGATACTGGAACCACAGCTTCAATCCACATTCTCCCAGTGCCATGTGTCCTGAGGCTCAACACTGTATTGCTGAAAACCTGTAGCTTTTATTGCAGTTACCTCTCACATTCAGGCTTTCAAGAAAGAAAAGAGCCAAAACTGAACTGGCCACCTGCAAGCTACAAACTGTGAAAAAGGTCTGTTGAGTGGCTCATGGCCTTCTGTAGAAAGCAAACACCCTGTGTAGCTGATTGAAGGGCTGTAGTGATAGAAAATGAGCAGAATTCTGCCTTTTTTACAGACATGAAGAATAGATCCAGGTTAACTGCACTGAAGTTGTACAAATTACTCTGCATTAAGACAAGGCTGACTGGCAGAAACTGCATTGTAGATAATTAATTTTGCAGTTCTGAGAACTTCCAGCTAAAATATGTATCCAAAGATCTTAGGAAGTAGCCAGGGTGTGACTAAGATAATTTGGCTCAATTTATAGCAACTTGTTGCATAAAGTGGAATGAAATTTTATTGCATTTTTATATGTAACCATCTTCAATACACCAGCTGGCTAAATCTTGATTTCTTAAAAATCCAAATACTTTGTTCTTGTTCCATTGAATTCAAGGAGTTTTGTCATTATTTTTGATGGGACAAAGCTTTGTTTTCAATGTTGTGATCCTACCTACCTGAAGGAGGGAAGATGGTATGCCAGACTTTTGGGTCAATGGTAGCAATGACACTATTTGTGGGAAAGGATCAATGTCCACTCTTGGTCTCTCTTGACATGTGTGCCAGAACTTCAGTTTTGCACTGGCAGCATCTACTGCTGTTGAATGAGTGACACAAAATCTGGGACCCCTAGGGAGAAAAAAGCTAATAAGTAGAACTTTCCAAAATAATGAAACAGTGGGCTATTTGGCTGCTTTTTTTTTTTTCCAGCGATGTTGTTTACTGTACCAAGGTGCTATACGCACCTAGAATTAAAAATCAGTTGGGGTCAAAGATATGTTTAGATATTGCATGCTTCCAAATCTAAAACCAAACTACACGTAAGTAAACTTAGGTTGCAAATTCTGCACCATTACACAGTTGTCTTTCTATCAGTCTGCAGGAAGGTATGCCCCATCCATCCTACAACAAAGCATAGGACAGGATTGTAGGCCACAGGACATAGACCACAAGTCACGTGAGGATCCATAGCAAAGTTCACAATTGCAGGTATTTGTTTATGCCTGCAATTTGTTGAAACTCCTTGGGGAGGACAGAACACCTTCAAAAATTTAGCCCATATTTTGGAAGTAGGTTATATTTTACATCCTCACTTAAGCTGTTAATATGTAAAAGGCATTTTGTATGACAGGCATTGAACAGTAAAGTCTCACGGTCAAATCCCACAAAGATACACACAGAGCATCCTCAGAACTTGGGAACGGCAGTATGGAGAACAGGTTAGGACAGAATTAATCTCCTATGCCTGGAGGGGTCTCCCTATCCTGCAGACTAAAGTTTAGTTGAACATTATCCAAGGCAGAGAATCACAAAGCAGCTCAGGTGCTCTGGTAGAAAAATAACAAGGGCTCATTACGGCAGAAGCATCTGGTTTCTCAGGAGATTGCAGTGTAGTTTAGGCTCAACTAAAAATTAATGCACCAGTACTTTCAATGACATTGCTTCTAATAATTGCAATGGGATAAGTGACATGAAATAATAGGCTTATCAAAGAAAATGGACATTTATTAAACAATACAATTTTATTTCACATCCATTTTTTCATACCAGTAAAGAAGCAGCGGTTTCACTACTTCAGGCTGAATCTGTCTTAAATGCATTATATTCCACTGATCTCCACGCAGTAGTTCAAGTCTGAGTAACACTTCTGAACTGAGGAAATAGTCTCCACTGCTCAGCAGGTACAGTTTTTTCATCTTACTGAGTTGCCTGCAGTCAACAAAAATAGTCACATAAGCATGTATCAAATGCCGTACAGAACTGACTACAGTTCATGCTACTGCTTAAACTGCTGCCATGCAACATGTTTTTAATTGCAAGTGGCAGAAGCCAAGCTAATTTTTCCACAAATTAGAGACAGGTTGTGTATAAGACAAAACGTATAGTGCTGTAGAATAGACTATCTGAATCCAGCAGGATCTTTCATTAAAGCAGTTTGTCATACTGATGTCCTACTTGCGAATTTAATTTTTTTTATTCTTTATTTTCTTTCTGTTGCCATTTGTTTTCCAAATCTCTTTCTAACAGCCTTAAAAATATGATGATACTGACTTCATGTAAGCTTTGCAAACATGACTCTGCAAAAAGAGATTTATCAGCTTCAGCAGAGTCATCCCAAACCTTTTCAGGACACACATTTAATTATGTCTGTTCATTCAGACATTACAATTTACTCTGAAATCTCAAAACCTGCATTCATCTATCCAGGTTACAAGTATTAAAGCAATGGGAGTAACTGTTAAATAATGGGAAGTACCTTTGTTGCCTTGTAGTGTTCTTAAGAGCCTTTAGTCTTTCAATATCCATCCAGAGCCACCAATATCTCTCCCCAAGTGTTCCTTTAATGAACTTCTTGAATCTTTCAAACTCATGTCTGTTGCCAGTGTCATAAGTCCTGTGACTAATACACCAGGCAGCCCTGCTGTCTGGCCCACCACTTTCAGAACTTGGACTTAAGCTTACTTGTTCAGGTTCTTGTTTTCTTACATCTTCCTTGGAGTCCAAGGCTGTAAGTGGAGAAGAATTTTGGTTAAAGAGTGACTCTGCAGTACCATGAGCAAATTCATTATTTGCTAACTTGTGTGTGAACACTTCAGGCTGTTTTGTGGAACTTTACATTACTTTCAATGTCAGCAGCTGGCTGGTGGGTCAGTTCTGAAATGGGTTCCTTCATAGCAATTTGAGTAGATGCTGGTATGAATTCTTCTGGTGTCTGAAAAGTTGTGCTTCCCTGTTCATTTTCTTCTTTTGCTGCACTGTCCCATTTCGGGTCTAGATAAACTCTTAACTGCGTGTGGGAAGGATGTTCAGCAAGGGCCACAGAACAGCCCTCCTCACTGGTAACATCAGCTTTTGCAGATGCCGTCCCTGAAGTGGAAAGGAAACTCTTTTTGTGGCATTTCTCAGACAGGTAACCTGCTTCTTTGTCTAACTCGTTAGACATTCCTTTCAACTTCCTCTGAAAATAAGCCACGTCTAACCAATGCTGACCACTGTCACAGACAGACACTCGGATTGGGAACATGGAATAGAGATCCCTTGCTCAGCACTTACATAATTTCCTAACTACATAAGGCAAAGTGTGTTGATATTAACACAAAAATCAGTGTGATTTAAAATATCTTTTCTTAATTCTAAACTACCTCAAATGTTTTCACTTGACAAAGAAAAATTATAGCCTCTCGACACAGGTCTATGAAATGGAAACATAGAGAATCATTTCACAGGACTTGAGGCAATTAGGGAGAGAGATACATCTCAGAAAATGGAGAGAACAAGCTCCTAATATATGAGCTGAGGCTTCTCTTCATCTTGCTACTGCGTAAGAAAGCAGAAGCAAGGCTGTGCAATCAGGTATATGTCCATACGTTCATCTGTATTTTCTCTCCCAGAACCTTTGAAACCTGATGAACAATTTCAAATAAATCTGAAGACAGATAGGATTCCAAATGATTACATTTTACAAGATTCATAAAAATTGACAGGCAAAAGACCTTTAAGTGCCCAACATAAATACCCTAAGAAGATGGCTGAAACACATCATACACTAGCAAATACCCAAAGAATCCAGACAAGAAAGTCTTTCAAGACGTATGAATGCCTCTCCCCCAAAAAAACCCAGAACAACTCAACTGAAACTTACACATTTCTATGAGAAATGTGTAAGAACAGAAGCTACTGCTATCACAAAATTACTTGGCTATTAGCTCAAACTTTCACTTAATGTTGTAGCTATGGAAAGAAACAAATGCCAGTCTGAAGCCTCAGATACCATGTGATACTCAGAAGGTAACAAGTAGAGTTAGCAACAATTCCTTAGAAGGCCTTTTCTTTCTGCCTAGCCTGACCTGTATTATAATCCACAGGGTTGAGCCCTTGTTACTTACCCAGAAGGGTACCTTTTTCAGGTAATGAGTTGTCTCTTTTATGCTGCCCAGGTAAATGCTGAGTATCTTGAATTTTACTAGAAGCTACAGGACGCATAGATGAATCTCTAGTTTTCATAGAATCACCTTGTTTTGCTAATGTAAACCAATCCTTTACCTGAGAAACTGTAGCCTAGGAAAAGAAGTTTCATAGAACAATTAAAATTTCTCTGTTTATTGCAGTATTTCTGAGAGCTACAGCTTACTGTCCACAGGAATTTTGTGCAGTCTGTTTGTGTAGGTTTCTGTAAGGATTGTTTCAGTGCAGAGAGCTGCATGACAGTAGCTGAGCACACTTGTATGAGCTGAGCTTCTGTTTAAATTGTATCACAACTCATCCACCTTCTTCTATAGCACAAAAAACTTTGAATATAAAAGCTATTTAGAGAATCAGAGAATCAGAAAATGGTTTAGGTTGAAAGGGACCTTGAAGATCATCTATTTCCAACCCTCCTGCACTAGACTAGGTTATTCAAGAGTCAGTTGTCCCATTAAGTTGTGACCTCAGTTACAATAATTCTACCCAATTCATTCAATCTATCTTGATGTTACACCCACTAAACATGTTTATTTTACCTCACCAAGTGATACATAAAACTTCGTCATAGTCAATGAAGAGTCATCCTCCTCAGGAGGGGGAGAACTTGGGTGCTGCTTCCATATCCAGGGAGAGTAGTCACTATCTATAATGAAATTAATGCCACTCTTGCTCCATTCCACCTGTGATATCAATTTAGCTAGTCTGAAATTAAATGTTGAAACAAGAAAATAATTAATTTTAGATTTTAAACAGAGAAACAGTTGGTTTTTCCACAGAATTGGCAATTTTTAAAAATTGTCTATCTAAAAGAAATTGCTACAGAGAACTTAATGATCTGCTTTTTTCATAAAAAAATGGAATTACAGAATATCCTGATTTGGAAGGGACCCACAAGGACCACTGTGTCCAGCTATGTACTGTTTCAGCCTTCACCTGCTGTCACATATGTAAATGCCAGTACTGCCACTGCACAGCTCACCAGCTTTACAGATAGTGCCCTGCTTTGCATTACCAAGCTTTACCAGTAAAAATTACTTCTTTCAGGATGATTTTGCACATACCTCTGCAGTCCCAAGCCCTGCCAAGAATCCCTTGAACATTTTGTTCACTAAAATTGAACTATTCTCCCAGATTGTAGAAGCGCTGTATCACTACCAGATACTACAGCTCTGGTTCCTGACATAAGCAATCTTCTAGCAGTAATGCCATAGCATTGATCACACTGATTGAACTTGAAGATGATAACAAGACAGCTGGCACTCTCATGTTCAGCAGGCTGCTTTATGAGGATTTCATAGTACTGAACAGCTCTCCAGTGCTACTTTGTGTTAGTGTGAACCTCGCAATGTTCAGGAAAGGCAATCTTAGAACCACATGACAACAGAGAGGATGCTCTGGCCTCAAGAACTGGGCAGAACTTAGTTAAGTTAAAAAGAAGTACAAAGCCAACCGAGTCACATGTGAAGGGAAGATGAAGCCTACACTTCAGCCTACAACCAAGTGAATGCTCAGTTTTATTTGTGCCCACTATTGGAGATAAATAGGATTTAGTTCTAGAGTTAGGGTGTCTTTGTCTTTAAACGCAAGTTTCTCTTTTAGTATCTGAACTTATCTTGATTCTGATTCAGGAAAGCCTCTTGAACTACTGATGTCAGTTGAAATTAGGTACATGCTTGAAGTTAGTTTTATGCAACTCTGCTTGATCAAATAGTTTGCAACAGCAGAAGATCAAAGTTATTGTTTCATGAGGCCCAGATATGTGTAAAGCAGGCTGTTAATAAAGGTATAACTCAGCACTCTCCCCGTTTGCTTGTTCTTTGCACACTTTTCCCCCTCGAACTTAAGTGCACTCTCCAGGTTATTGAAAATAAAAAACATCTTTAATTTTTTAGCTGTAGAAGTCTATACCCCAGTAACCACTCTGCCATTACAATCAGCAAACATGAGTTTTGTGAACCATACTGCCAGGCTGCCTCTCCTTTTGGGCCCCTAAAACATGCTACAATCATCTGCATCTAGACACAGCCTTAAGGGATGTAGAAATAGGTCCTTCCAAAAAAGCACACTAGATCTCCTGAACATCTGCTGAAAGGACATCTGGAAAAACACTGCAAGTTTGTAACAGTAAGTCATGCAGCTATGCCGTGGCATCCCACAGAGAACTTTGGTAAAGGAACTCTGACAGTGGGCCCAAAGACACAAAACTAATAATTGAAATTAAAAAGACTTGCTGTTTTGTTCCAAATCCATTTCATGGATTTGTAACTTCTACTTATATGGCTTACATACTGATTAGCAAAAGATGCATTGCTACCATGATATCTCTGAGGAACAGAGATTTAGAAAACAGTAAATCCCACACTTACTCTCTTTGTAATGGTGTAGTACAGGATGTAATTCATGGTCAAGGAAAATTACAGCATGATGAGTGAAAACAGTCACTGACTTTACTTTATGCAGGTCACTAAAATGTTACAATAAAGAAAACAGGACAAAAGGTGGGCAAAACCACTTTAATACTACTAAGATGAATTAAACAGAAGAGGAAAACACAAATTTAAAACTGAAAGACAGCATAAAAGATTGCAATACCTGTATTCAAAGTAACAGTCACTTTCTAGAAATGCTGGAAGCCTTTCTTTCTTAATCCATTGAATTGCTTTTTCTTGATCGAGTTGCTATTAAAAAAAAATGCCAAAGATTTACAGTATTCTTGACTTTCTTATTTGCCACATAACTGATTGTCTACATCCCCCTTCTACTGAAACATTGTCTCAGGAAAACAAATACAGAGTGAACATCACCTTTATGCTGGAACAATTACTTTCCTATTAAAAGCTAAAAAGGTCTAAATCTGATTTCACCTATTAGAGTACAACTTTTGTAAGAAATCATGAGGTTTTTTTCTTCAGAAATAATGTGTGTATGAATCATTCTTTTACTGTACAATTTCAAATGCAAATTAGATGCACAAAAATTTTCTGCAATAGAAAACTGCTAGTTTTTCTGACTTTAACACATTTTATAAACATCAGCTATTGTATTTTTCCTCAAGAATTTGAAAAGTAAGGAACCCTTAAATTAAGTTATACTTTCAGAAGGAGGAAGCTGTGGATATTAAAACCAAAATCAAACAAATAGAAATCCAATTAGTTATCATGTCTCATGCTTTTATGTTGGATCATTGCATAACTGCATTGCACACAGTAATTCTCATAGTGGAAACCTACATGTGTTATGACCTGGGGCCACAAGAAATTTCTGTTTAGGCAGTCTAAGCCTCAGTGCCTCACTGAAGCAGAAAGAGAAGTGCCTCGAAAGAGTTATTTGGGGGGTGAAAGGGAAATGTTGAGCAGCAAGCTACACAGAGACAGCTAACAAAGAATCTATGCTTAGATTCTTACACAGGGACTAAGATCTCTGACCATGGGTCACAATGATCCAGAGTTGTTTCCCTTAGAAATTACATTCAGCATTTTCTAGTATTTTTTAAAATATTTTCCACTCTCAAGGGATAATCTCTTTTATTTATCTGAGGTGCATTTTTCCTTTTAGTGAAGGTGAGACTAATTATTTTGAAAAATGCAGTAACTACCCTTGTCCACAAAAACAGGTGAAGGTTGGGCAAGGACGGATACTACTTGTTATATCAAGTAATCAGTTTACGTAGATCACAGCTTAGATTTTTCTTTCCATGAGCTAATATTCCATTCAGGGCAAGGGTTATTTCTGCCTCATACGTATCTGTAGGGGATTAAAAAAATCTGAATTACTCAGAAAGTGGGTGGTTTCATTTAGAGAGAAGAAAATATTTCAAAATATGGAAAGCTTATGTTGGCAGTGGCTCATACAATGTAATTTGTGGAGATGGAAACTAATTACTCCCAACCACACAGTGTATGCTTCTTTTTGGCAATTGACAAATTTTTTTGAAATACAGAAGATAGTCTCTTTATTTTGGCATTTAATATTTATGCATTTACTGACTTACAGCCCAGTTTTTTATCTGAATGATTCATAACATGCTCACGTCTGTACATGGCTGGTACACAAAATTGTATGTCATATCAGAAGGAAAGAATCTCTGTTCTTTCCCCATCCCTAGAGAAAGATGCTACATTTAATCTGATGGGTTTGTTACCTTGGTTAGCTTCCTTACCCAATCAGCCTTAGGCCTTGCTAGGACCCAATCCAGCAAAGCTTTTAGCACGTGTTTAAGTTTAAGCATGTGTTTAACTTCTCTTGATTAAAGTGAAAAACATATTTAAGTGCTTTGCTGAACTGGGGCTTCTCTGAAGTAAGGTATGTGGGATGCCGGCCAGTTTCTTTCCATAGTTGTGATCAGTTCTACACAAGTCCACAGATATTTTTTTCTCAACATATTTTACACCACTGATATTGACTGTCGATGAGAGGATACTTATTTCCATATCAATGATTTGCAAATCTGCAAACACACATGAAGAGAACTTTTGCTTATCTGTAAATTTGTAACCATCTGAGAAGGAAGTAAAATACAGAGAAAAATACCACTGTGTGTATTTCTTAGTCAAGATGTGTTTAAATTCAGGCCATAGCCTGAAAGGCCTACTAGGACTTTCCAGTCACAACTCCTTTTCATAAGTAACCTGCCAGTGATGACCACTCAAGGTGACTTTTTGTAAGCAATGTAACATTCAAAACAACTGTCAGTCTCTTCAGTCAGTTTGAAGGCCAAAGCAAAGCAGACAGCATCACCTGATGACTGAAAGATCAAATACTATTTGATTTGAACAGAACTACTTGATAAGAGTTGATCTGGGGTGGCTTCTCCTGGTTCAGTCATTGTAATACAATGAATGGAGATGACTGCTTTCACCTTGTGTAGTTGCAGTAACCATTTGGGGCAAGCTGTTTCACAGGCCATTTTGTTCCAGCTCAGACTTGAGATGCCAAGCTGAACTGCATGAGGCATCTCTGTTACCCATCCAGTAAAGGAGGAGGAGGAATCAAAAATAAGAAGAAATATCACCCTTTCCCCCCAAAAGGAGAAGAAAGGGTACTGAGGCATATTGCTCCTCAAAAGGCTATTATGCTTCCCATTTATGGAAAATATCCCAGGGAAAGAAATGGAATCTTAAATAATACAGAAGCCCTATTTCTCCAGACCACATGAAAGAAGAAAGTAATAGTGAAATGGTTTTGAATTTCTCAAGAAAGGCCATCCACAGTGGTAAGGATGGGAGGTCAGCCCAGAGAGCAATGTTAGCCACACTTGCACAAGCACACAGCATTTCCCCAGTTTAATACTGAGAGGAAATAAGAAATCAAGAATAGCTTTTGTGCTCTCAAGCAAAGTGTTTGTGAAAATTATTATTTAACATGGTAGGGATGTCTGTGGGCCTTGTCCTTTTGTATCATTTGTCCAGTTTAAATGCAGATAATTGCAATACCACATTAGTATAATTTTGTTAAACATCATTGCCTTTTGACCTCTCTCAACACTGTTTTCTTTTCTGAAAATCATTAATCTTATACTGGGAAAAGAAGCCGTCTGTTACAACTCCCTGCTTTTCTCTCAGCTTTCCAGCTATGACATAATTTTGAGCAGCCACTGCAAAAAATGTAGCAAGAGCTTAGACTGGCCTTGAATAAAATGAAGTCATGTCAGTGACATCCATGAAAAATAAGCAAGAAAGGAATAAACCAAGCATCCCAGTGAAATACTTTTTGTCCTCAAAACTTGTTGTTTAAAGGTAAAGTCCCACATCCAATTATACCAGCTTGTATTCTCTCAGGTGCATAAGATGCTTCAACTCCTGATTTTAACCTGCCTAATTCATGCTGAAGATGGCCCTGGAAGTAGGCAGGTAAGAATACCAAAACTGATACTGTCTAAGCAAGCCTGAAACCAGATTTTTTTTTTTTTTCGAAATTCCAACCCATCTTTCCATTAATTTAGCTTTCTTCTTGCCAAAGATTATTTTTTCTGGCCATTTCAATTGATGCTAACCATGTAAATCCTTTTGGAATTAATGGAAGAGAGACTTATGTGTTGCCAGACCACAGATGAGCTCATAGCCACACAAGGAAATTAATTAATAAGGAAAGACTGAGCTGCATTAGTTTCAGTCAATTTGCACATTCCAGGGATCACTAGTAAAGTAACTGTTGTCATAATATTTTTTCTTTTAATATTGAAAAGTATTTAGACCACACAGTTGAACCCTGCCCTACAGAATCCTCAAAATTCTGTGCTACAGGATGTGCATCTGTAATTCCATTCACTTGTCTGCTAGACACATGTGCATTACAGGGCATAATTTGGCCCATCATTATATTTTCCTAACATAAATTAACATTTTTCCCAAGCTACCAAGCCAAACACAACAATAACTATTGCCAGTATTTCTACAGTAAGATCTAAATATAAACTCAGGGGCTATAAGATGCTTACCATAGTGTTGTAATTTGGATCAATACTGAAGGCTGGAGAAGCACTGTGCATTTTGGAGAGCTGCCCATCATTCTCTTCTTTCCTTACAACATCATAAATGGGGCTTGGAGGTTTCTGACCATGTAGAACATTTTTCGGCTGGCCTTCCAGGCGTCGTGGGGCATAATTAACTACTTCAAAAGCCCCAGCATCAGAGTTAAACTTCACTGGCTGGGCAAAAGTCTACAAAAGAAGTTTGGAAAGTTTATGGTCCTGTAATAAGGCAACTGTCATTTAACAAATTACTTTTTATCATATAGAGGCATCCTACAGAAAACAAAATCGTATTATGAGGTTTCTTTCTCTTGGGGCCTGAAATAGTAGTTTTTCTGCATTCTTGTTTTTGCTGTATAGCTTTCCAAAGCATTCCTACTTTTTTATCTCAACAATGCTTAATTGTCAAGAATTGAATTCATTCTAGATCACAGACCATTATTTTTCACATTTAAATAATAGATCCAGTACATTGATATCTAGAATATATAATTAACTGTGACTTTAGTAACTATCCTACAGAGAAGTACTCACCTACAGGATCAGATCTCCAGTGTTATTCTCCCATTCATAACTATCAACAATCAAGGCTTAAAAACATTAGCAATGAAACTGACCTTTTAAATGTGAGATGCATTTGAGGAGGATGAATCTGAAGATTTTCATATGTAGGAAAGGTTTTGCACCATATTGTTACCTGTAGGTCAAACAAGTACCAAAACCCATGTCCTGTAGTAAATTTTATTATACATCACTAGTTCAGGCAGATACTGTATAATAGATGAGATAGACTAAAATTCCATTTTGGCCACGCAATTGTGATTTTTGTCAACTCACAAAACCCCACTGCATGTGTACACACTAAAACAGAGCCATCTTTCATCTTTTAAGCTCTGGTATTAGGTATTTCCCTAAGAGACTTTCAAATTCTCTTACTTGAAATGAAGAGGAAAAATATGGATGGATTTTACAGAAGTCATAGAGGATACCCATGACAGTTATGAATAAGAAATTATATAGAACTTATATGCATTATATACTCTATATTCTATAGAGTATATAAGCATCTCTGCAGTCAGCTGGACAACAACGCGTCTGTATTTAAGCACTCAGGAAACTATGGCCACACCTAGACCCAGAGCCAAAATTCATTTTGGCTTTATTCCAGACAGGATCCCACCTGGTGTTTGTACAGTTGTCATTCCCCTGCATTTAATAAGAATATTTTATTTGTTCAAGTACTGTATTTTTAATTTCTTTGAACTTCTTTATATATCACATATATGCACGTATAGACATAATTCATATACATTCTAAATATGCTAAATACATGCTACATATAACATAGAAATATACTACAGAACAATTTGATTCTTCTTCACACCTGTATAAGCCTAAAGTAATTATGTCAGTGTCACCTATTTTGTTGCTTCTGTTTGAAGCCCCCTTGTTAATCGATGTCTTGTAGAGCAATGCCCAGAATCAAACCATGTGGCTGCAACATGTGGTTTCAACATTCCCTTCTTATCCCATAATGTCTCACTGTGGAGGCTCAGCCTGGCAAAGCACACAGCATGTGAGAGCTTTAAGTGTATGATTAGTGCCTATGACATCACACCGTCACTGCTCAGGGCCACGCATTGAATTGCACGAGTCTGTTCAGTTACCTAACTTCAGCTGAAATCATGGATTGGTTTTTGTTCTCTGACACCTTGTGCCTCTTTTGGCATTCATTTTCTCCAGGGCACTCTGCAGGTTTTAGTGCTCTTTTTTCCAGATGTACTGAACAGCATCTAAAAAACCTTTTATGTGTAGTAGATTTCCCTACATTCAGACCTCCTCCCAATTTGCTACGTGTACATTTCATTTACTTTCAAACCTAATTTGGGCTGCTACCAGCTTTTAAGTCACTAACTGTGCAACCCTAATAGGCTTTAAATGTATTCTTCCTTATATATTCCTTCATGTTTTAAAAAAAGAAACAGAAGAAAGCACACTAAGAAACAAAGTACTTCAGTATCTTAGGATTTGAAATGCTCTCGCTTGTGGAAAAAAAAGCAAACAAAATGCAAATTTCATAATAAAGGACTATGTGACTAGACATGATATTATTATAGTTCCATGCTTTTCAAATTGAAAACTAGGCAAATACAATATTAGTTTATCACACATATCTACTTTTATTTAATCATTTGTAACTTATTCTAGATCAAGGGGTTTTTCGACATATATTCTATTTAGCTGAAGAGAAAACTATGGCAACTTTAATGTAGTGAAACAGATGCTAGTGACGATTTTTAAAATGTAAAGTGTATTTCTGTTTTGGGAGTCTGACTACCAATCATTTATAAGACAAATACACTAATGGAGCAAAAGAACAGGCACTGATGGGATAGGAAGATTTAGACTTCATACACTACATACTGGACAGAAAAAGGGGGTTCTAGTCCAGACTTTTGGGGTTTGGATGTAGTTACACATCCCCAGGGACATGAAAAGGCATGCATACTTCTATCAGTCAGAGAGCAGCCAGTAGGCTTGACACTAGTAAGGATGCATCTGGAATACTGCATCCAGTTTTGGGTCCCCTGTACAAGAAGGATAGTCACATATTTGATCAAGTCCATCAGCAGACTACCAAGATGGTCCGAGGCTGGAGCACTCGCCCTTGAGGGACAAGCTCTGGGAGGACTAGCAGCAGCCTTAGAGTATTTACAAGGAGATTGCTGAACAGATAAAGCCAGGCTTTTTAAGGAGGTGCATGGTGGGAGGACAAGAAACCACTTATCACACACTGAAACAACAGAAGTCTCAACTGGATTGTAAGAAAAAACATAATTGTGGGATGATTAGCATTGGGACAGGCTGTCCAGAGAGGAATCAGCTGTTGGAGGTTTTCCAGACCAATTGCAGAAAGTGCCAAGCAACCTGGTGTCAGTACTTAAGCACTGACCCTGCTTTAAGCAGGAAGCCACACTACAGACCTCCTCAAAGCCCCTTCCAGACAGTAATCTATGATTCTGTACAAATCCCAAATTCCCAATAGAGCATCTCTCTATCTCTCAAACTATCATATAAAAGCATTTTAGAATAGTTCAAACCTCTCTGGAGAAGCTTGCTTACTTAAAAAAAAAGTAGAATGATAAATCAGAATGTTTTTATAAGCATAATAGAAGAAGAGATAACTGCTAATCTTAACTCATCACCACCACAAAAATAAAAATGATAATGTTCTGAGAAAAATCAAATGGGAACACACGAAAAAACACCCCCAGAACCTGATTTCTTGTAGGAAAAATTTTCCCAGTTACCATACAGAAGTGAGGATCAGTCAATCCATTTTCCTTTCAGTATGTGAAGAACTTTGGGGCAAAACACACAATCTAACCATTCTCACACAATACAAGCCACAAAAAAAAATGCACCAGGAAACTGTTCAGTACCCTGTAGCAAACTTAAAACCTTTGCAGTGGAAGTCAAGTACTGTAAAATCCTGTAACATTTCATGGGACAATAACGAGAGGTTTATGGCACCACCAATATTCCATCATTACAATAATGAGGAATCTCTTTGGTGAAGATGCCTATGTTAAGGAGTGGATGATAGTCTACACTATAAAGGAAAGGGAAAAAATTATCCATGCCAATCTAATATACTAAGAAATGTCTTTCTTACCCACATTTGGCAAGTGCTTTGGCTTTTTACAGACAAGTAAAATACACTAACCACAGTCTAAGTGTATCATTCTCTTTAGTTTGAGCCAATTTTTGATGCTTTGAAGATAGAAAGGGAAATCTCCAGAGAAATTATACCTCAAGATGTTAAGAAAAAATAAATCAGGTTTGGCAGGAGCCTTGAAGCTTGAGGTTCATATATTATCAATGTAGCACAATAAATAAGATCAAGGACTTGAGAATACCAACAAATAAGAAGTCTACAGACTTTGCAAACTGTTTCACTCACAGGCAATTCTCCCCCCAAAGCCAGTATGACCAATGTAACTCAGGGTAGTAATCTCAGCTTCAGAAAAAAACTCTGAGCAAATAATAAAAAGCTGTTTTCAGACTGTGGTACAGGAATACTATTAGATAAATAAACAATTGCATATACTTTTTTGACTGCAAAGAAATTTCTTAGCTGTCAAATGCACATTGAAAATGGTTTTCAGCTGAAAAATAAACAGAAAACATAATTCTGAAACCTGAAGTTACACACAACTGAAGGGAAGACAAATTTCTCTCAGTCCTCCCATAACAGAAACCAAAACCAAATCCATCACCATGTTGCCAGGATATCAGACATATAAATCTCACTGTTCTCTGTCTTAACAGTTTTCAGAGACACTCAACTTTGGATACAATTAACAAACGTGTAAATATGCTCACATCCCAGACCCAAATAACGTCGTTTGATCCCAAGAGAAACAGAATGACCGCAGCTTGGCTGCTTCTTAGGTTAAGGGTGGGAGTGAATAGAGATCTCATCCAGGAGCATTGCCAAAACTTCCTTAAGAGGGGTATATGTATATCATAAATAAATGTCAGTAAGAGTCCACACCAGAGGAGAATTTGAGCAGCTCTATGAAGCATCTGGAAAAATTCACACTACACATGGTCAATGCAAAATCTCCCATTGACTTTAATGAGTCCAGGACTTCCCTTCTGTTGATGAGTAAGACAAAAGTCATAATCACATACCACAATCTAATCGAGAGAGAAGAACATTTAGAGTAAACACACTATCAATAAGGAATGTAGTCAGGAATGCTTTGCTTGCTTCCTTCAATGTCAAAGACATGATACAAATTTTAGTCCTGGGTAAGTCTCAATGTAACATGCATGTAGGGCCTTACTTCTGCCAAAGCCTTTTTAAGGGAGGTTATATTGGCAACTGCAGCCTCCCTCCTCACACCTGGAAAAGACAAGAGGAAACTAATGAGCATGCACTGATGCCTTGAATAGATGATTTCATGCATGGAATTATTCAAACTCATCTTCAAAGCAGTGAAGGGCCCGAACTGTGCAGCAGAGTGCATTGCTTCTTTGCTTTCTGCCCTTTCTGTAATCTGCTAGTCAGATCAAGCAAGATTTTATTCTTGACAGCACTAGGTTTGCAGGACCATTCTGTCTTCAGAAAGACCGACTGGCCCAAGCTTTGTTACTTGGGCTTTAATTCTTTTCAGAATCATCACCTGCATCAAATGCTGGAACCCAGACTACTTGGAGGAGAGCTTTTACAGTGAGAACAATGTTCAAAAGAAATATTCTTCAAATCTAAAATTATGGCCACTTAGTAGATTTCTGCTGCAAGGGAAACCAATAACCAGGGACTCGCCACCAAAGTGTCATCTCCTGAATGTGCTTCAATTGAGGTACAAGGAACACTTTTGTCTCTAGTGCAACTCCTTGAGGTTGCAAAGAGGAGGAGTGTGCCTTCCTCAGGATCACTAGTAACTGGAAAATGAGAGGGAAGACCCAGAACAGACTTGGGATGGAACGAGTAGCAAGCAGCTTGTAGAGTGGAGGAGAAGCAAGCTGACATTACTGTGCTTGCCTTCAACATTGAGCTGGATTTTCTGACTTCTGAATTTTCATTCCTGACTAAACATATCCTTGGATGTTTTTAATACATGGATCAGAGATTCAAATTCTAGCCTGGACTCCTAGAAATGGAAATGTATCCAGGCCAATGTTTCTCTTAAATCTTTCATTTTACATTAGTTACTAAGGAAGGTGTAACTCATTTGTGTGTCATGTAATTGGTTCCTGCTACTGTGAAATCACTGTACTACTGGCAACAAGTGCTCTCCTGAGGTTTTTTGTATTATGTATTTCAGAAATACTTTCTGTAAATTACACTTTATTGCAGTATATAGCACTTTGGAGTACCTAGATATTTATGTCAGATTACATTGAATGTCATTATAACAAGAGGATCACTTAAGGGATACACTGTAAATCAAAGCAAAAAAAAAACCCACATGAAAAACCCGTTGCTGCTATAGCAAGTCCCCAGTGATACAATTTTCCATCTGCTAATGGTGCATTATAAATCAATGCAGAGGCAGTCCCTTAAAATAAGCATATGCTCCCCCTGATTTCTTGTATCAAGTCTCACAATATTTTCAGTTTAACTTGTTGCCTAACTACTAGCACACCTGGGTAATACTGTTCCCAGGCAACAGTGTATAAGCACAACAAGAATAAAGCAATGGAAATTTCAATGCGCTGTTTTAGTAGAAGCCTTCTGAGAAGGAGAGGGAAATTGGGAATGTAAGGTATTCCAACCGCAGAACTCAAGGCATTAAGAGAACATAATCCTGAAGAGGATAAATCCTTAGGAAAAGATCAAAGAGAAAATAAAACCAATTATGAGAACATTACAGTTAAAAACAGCTAATAGAGCATCTGTTTTCATGAAGATATGTAAATATGTAGAAGAGAGACCATGTGTCATCTTAGAAACCTATCAAGATTACCAGCATAAAACACTGTTTACTCAGGAGTGACTGTGAACTCTTTTCTGTGGGCTTCCAGAGCCATCAGGAGTGCCTGGACAATTGCTGCAGTTCAGAGGTGCTGAGCTGCGCCAAGACTGTGGGCTGAGGAGACCTCTGAGGCCAAGGAGAATTTTGGCGTCTAACAGATGTCCTGAAATTTGTGTATGTCTAAGGAGATCAAGAGACCAAAAAGGCTGAACTTCTTACCCACTCCATCCTCTGCAATTTGGGGAAAACTTGAAGCATAGTTTCCAAATAAGCAGCAAAAGCATGGAGGATGGTATTTCTGTGCTAAGAACAATCTGGCACATAGAAGAAGGCCTAGGTTTAAAACCTAAGTAGTTAGGCTTGGATTTAGGCAGATATCCTAAGGCAGCTGCGGGGGGAGGTTGGGGGAGTGGAAGTGTTGGAGAAACAAAATAACCAGCCCTCTCACCACACATTTTGCCCCATCTGTGTGTCTCTACTTTGTATACTCTTCGGAGTCTTGCAGTGCGATGAAAGCATGTAAAGACTGAGCTCCTGAAAGAAGGCAGTATCGATGCTGTGCACAAAACTCACACTCTGACATATAGTTAATACCTCCAGATTCTATTTTAGGATTAAATTTGGCATGAGGAGCCCATTCTACCATCCTTAGTAGTGCAATTTCCATGCTGTGTACATTTACACAAATCTATGATGTGGCTTAGAGAGACAGCTATGTCTGGTTCAATTTAGTAAGCCAAATCATTCAGTTATGAATCACAACTGAACTTATTTCATTAATGGCTTCACCAAAGTGTGAGGTCCAAGGAGCATCAAGATATATTCTGCCCTCTCCTAATGCTGGCAGTGGTTCCTACCAAGCAAGCTGTAGAATGGATATATGTTCTTGTAGTGTAGCCTGTTGGACTGCAGTGCCTTAGGAAGGGAACAGGCTGTGGGGAAACTCTGTGGCACATCAGGTGGGAGCCACAAGTGACACTGTGGAAAGGCCTGTGCCACCTGGCAAGGGACTTTGAGTGTAAGGTGTCAGGGCCAAGACTTCTAAGATGAAGCTGGATGAGGCTGCCACATTGAGGGAGCAGGACTGTACATGTGACTCTCAATAGAGTGTGAGGAGGTAGGCTAGTTGATACGGAAAAGGAGAAAAATATAGGAGAACTGGTTAAATACCGGGTACTGGGTATGATGGTTTAACTGTAACTGGATCAGCACACAGAATACAGGGTAAGGCTTCATCCTTCTAGCTGCAAATGGGAGAGGAAGAGGAGGGAAGTGCCAACTTTGAAACCTTCTGAGCCATGAAGAGAAAGAGTTCGTTCTTGAGCTTAAATGTTAATTAATCACTGAATGCATTGCCAGAAAACTGTAAAAGGACAAACATTTGTTGTCATGTTGTGACACTGTAATAGAAGTGGACACCTTTTTGAATAAGCATTTATGTGTCTTTTTCATTTCCTATTAATATTATTTTAGTGCACTGTGATTTAAATACATAAATTATTATTTACGTAAGTTTAAATACATAAATAACTTAGGGATCCTGGTGGACAACAACCTGTCCATGAGCCAGCAGTGTGTCCCTGTGGCCAAGAAGGCCTGGTGTACATTCTGAAGAGCATTGCCAACAGGTCGAGGGCTCTTCAGTACATGAGAGACATGGAGCTACTGGAGCAGGTCCAGTGGAGGGCTACAAAGATGATTAAGGGACTGGAGCAACTCTCTCATGAGGAAAGGCTGAGGGAGCTAGGCACG
Source organism: Edolisoma coerulescens (assembly GCA_013397115.1). Taxonomy (NCBI): domain Eukaryota; kingdom Metazoa; phylum Chordata; class Aves; order Passeriformes; family Campephagidae; genus Edolisoma; species Edolisoma coerulescens. The sequence goes on along the minus strand of VWZW01004700.1, from coordinate 1,984,614 downwards.
TTCTGGCTCAAGAAAAGGCAAATAAGAGGGGCCCTCATCAATGTCTATCAGTGTCTGAAGGGAGGATGATGCCAGGTGCTGCTCAGTGGTGCCGAGCAATAGAACAAGAGGCAGTGGGCAGAAACTGATGCACAGGAAGTTCCACCTGAACATGAGGAAGAACTTCTTTACTGTGTGGGTGACTGAGCACTGGAACAGGCTTCCCAGAGAGGTGGTGGAGTCTCCCTCACTGGAGATACTCAAGAACCATCTGGATGCAAATCTGTGCCATGTGCTCTGGGATGACCCTGCTTGAGCAGGGAGGTTGGACCAGATGACCCACTGTGCTCCCTTCCAACCTGACCCATTCTGTGATTCTGTAAATTAGCAAGGTAACATCTGTCCCCAGAAGTCCAGATACTGGGCTGTTCTTACTGATAATAACACTGAGCACTAAGAGTTGCTACCATTAAAATACAGATATATTGTAAAAGTCATTTAAGTAGCAAGTGGCAAAATATAAAATTTTCCAAGATGGATTAAGTTTATCTTAGTAAGGCTTTTCTTGTATTTTGCAAGGGATTTCTGTAAGGTACTTACTGGAAGACTCAAAAATTCATTGAAGTAATCCACAAGCATATCATCTGTGGCTAAGCATTCTTCCTATAGAGAGACAAAACCACAAAGCATGGCTTGTAATAATCTGCGCTAACAAGGTTTGAATGCACTATTGCCTCAAACAGTATTTTTTCCATGAGACATAGAAGCTTTTGCAAAATATTATTTCCCGTTTTTGAGAATATAGTCATTGCATCAATGTTATATTCTAGCCATTGCACACTGCCGAGGTCCTTAACAATTTAAAATGCATATATGAAAGTAAATCCTTTGCCAATAAATTTACAGATAAAGCCTTCATAAACTCAACACCTTCTAGATGCTGAAAGTCTGCATGTTAACTTTTGAAAAAATGTGCATAAGCTAACAGTCTAGAAACTCCCCACATTGTAGCTTTCTCTCTTGCACTTGGGAAGGAGACTATAATATTTCACCAGGGCTATCTTCTGCTCTCACATTGCTGCTTGGGGATGTTTGGGGGGATGTTTGAAGATAAAAGGGAGTGCACTAACCTATAATTTGGCTCAGCAAGCAAGCAGTGTATGCCGTACTTCGACAGAACTGGGAGGCTTCCTGTTGACCTCAACCAAAGTGAAGACTGCATCTGCAGGTGTTTTGGTATCCTTTCTGACCTCTGCATTTTAAATTCTGCTAATATGACTCAAAAACTGTAGACTAGAAGTTGAATTGTTTTGCTGTTGACAAATCTAAAAGTATGGCTCCAAGTCTTACTTTCACTGTACTCAGTATCTCCACCATCCCCATTTCAATTCAGAAGAGAGTAAAACTGGAACATTATTCCACTGGTCTTCAGATATGTGTCTTCAGTATGAAGACACTTAAATAATTTTTAATAGTTTCATTTTCCTGAATATTCTATAATTTCAGCCTTGCAAGGCAAGGAGAATGCACTTAAATCCAATGTATTTGCCAATAGCAGCAAAGGTGTTGCAACACAAATCTTTTTCCTCTTTCTTAAGTTCATAGTGTTGAACTCTGCTAGTGAGAAATAGCATTAAAGAGAGGTCATGCACAGAGTACAGGCAGGCAGTATCTTGATCCAAACCCCAGCGGTCTAACCTAAATACAGATAGCTTGTGCTCAGATAAGGAAGAAATCTGAGATAACATGCATGACAAGTCAGGACTAGACCTGATGATGTTTGTCTGGCCCTACTCTGCCAGCATTTATTCCTTAGCACTTGTGGTTGCTGTTATGACTGATACAGGACAGGCAAGGTAGCTCACGCTCACTAGAAAATGCTGCCAGTGCTGAAAGCAAGGCTTTCATGCTTTATTTGCATCACAGGCCTGCAGCCCAATGCAATTGCAGTGCCACGGACCTAGAGATGTTTGGGCACTGATTAAATAGAATTTACCAAAGTGTCTAACCCATTTTGAAATCAACAGAGAATCCTCTCATAATGTCAATAGGCAATCAGATCCAGAATTATCAATTCTGCAAGTGTTAACACAGTTAAGAAATTAATTAGGAACAAGCTATAGTCAGCCTCATATTTGGTTTGACACTGACAAGGATGAATCTCGAGATAAGACTAGATATGATAATACATCATGAAAATATTTTATTGTTTCAAAGGACTTATTCAAAACAATTAATTTATTATTGGCTGAAATATAAGCTCTTTAGGAATATGCAGGTAACATGTTTTTAATTTCCCAAGGATATAATTTGCTGTAGTCCCATTTAACAGCAAGAAATGTAAACACAGTGGTTGAGTAATAGATAAAATGTTTATGATCTTCTTAATGTGAGCTTTATTACTTACTGCATCTATACATTATATACTTTCCTCTGGTTTTTGGAGGGCTTTTTGTAGACAGTCTTATTTTCATTTGAAATCATAGTTGCACTTTTGTATGTGCACATTATAGGTTATGGAGTTGCATGTACAATACTATAGCTCAGATTTTTGTGTCAGAAAGCATTTGGTTTCATGTCTTCCCATGCCATCTCTCCTGCTGCACAGTCCAAATTATGACTAGAAAAAGCTGCCTTAGAATTGTAACTGGAGGTTAAGGTGTGCTAAAAATTGGTCCAAAACTTATGCTTATGTTGGTTCTGTTTATGGTAATAAAAACTATAAATAAAACAGTATCTAGAGGTTCCCAAAAGCAGTATCAACAAATTTATACTTTAAAATACACAGTGACAAAGGCATCCAAAACAGGGAATAGGCAAACAGTACCTGAGCTGCAACATTAAAGGTGTCATTTCTTATGAGGTAGCAGACAAGCATATATACCTTTCAAACAAGAAGACAAACATCAGGGAAATCCTACAATGAGCTATGAGCAAAGGGCAGAAAAGGTAAAGTAAGGAGATTGTTAAACCTATCATGTTGAATCTTCCGGTTGTTTGTTTCCTTCCTTCACCTTAATTCACTTTCATTTCCATCTTTATTCTCCATAGTCTTCTGTTACTTTTTCTTCTAATGATTTTCAAACTAAGTATTTCGTCTGACAAAATTTTAAGAAATTGCTCAGTAATCCATACTTACAAAAAAGAAATGAGAACACAGACAACAGTTTCCAAAATGGTTTTTTGCTTTTTTTGCTCCATAGCTGCAGGATGAAAATAACGACCAAGCCTTATAAGCATACTTACTAACATTTCTTCTGTTATACATGGAGGTTCTGAAAAAAAGATATTAAATATCATATGTTATCCAAGCAATACAGTCAAGCTGGTTCAACTACAACACAGAAACAAAAAGTAGTGACGCATGACAACCGTCCTGGGTATTCTGAAATAAAATAACTTAGTCTGAAGAAATAAAATAAACAAATAATATGCAGTAATGTTGACCCGTGCATGAAAAGGTTAACTATCACAAGAATTATTTAAATATAATTCAAGTATTATTTAACTATATTATTTCTCATACATATCAGTTAACTTCATGTCAGCTTTCCTCTGCAAAATTGATAACTAGAAACTTGGTGATTTAATGAAAATACAGGTTTGTAAGAGACTCTCAAAGCTTTGAACAGCAAATATTACAAATCATGTGATAAAATTAAAAAGATGCAATTATGTTTCCGAATAATCAAATCTCATTCATTCTAGGAGAATATCCTGTCTTTAGTGATGCCATTTGAAGGGAGTAAAGTTCTCTCTTCGGAGTGATGAATTCTGCCGGCCAAGTTTAAACCTGTCCGTTCAAAACGCCCCTCTTCTGTGTCACCGTCTCTGTACCTGAGGCCGTCACCGTGGGGCCCGAGCCCCCGTGCGCCCCGGAGCCAGCGCAGCCCTGCGGGGAGAGCGCGACGTACCGGTGGTGAGCCTCTTGGACCGCATCCCGGGGCCCGCAGCCGCGAGCTGCACAGGTGGGATCGCGGGAGCAGCGGGGGCAGCGCCCGGGGCGCCGGGCCCGGCAGGGGCCTGTGGCCGCCGCGCCGTTGCCATGGCGCTGCAAACACGGCCCGGGCAGCGCCCAGCCCGGCACCGCGCTCCCTGAGGGCGGACAGTCCCGAAGGAGATGCCTGAGAACCAGAAGTCTGAGGATACTTGTAGCCGGAAATGAAACTAAACACTCCCAGAATGTTAGTTTCTGCCTTGGCTCCCGCATGTAAGAAAAAGGCACGTTTCTGGTGGGGTCAGCGAAAGCTGTGTGCAAAGAAGGAATTCAGGCTCCTGTGTGAGGATTTCAGTGGGATTTAGGTGTTTCACAACTGGGATCTGAAAACCATCCTACCTAGCAAGTACCTTATCCTAGAACTGCATAAATCCCTCAGGATTTTTTGGCATGGAAGTTCACTAAAGGTTCTCTGCCTCTGCTTATTTCCAGACCAGCACTGCTTTTAGTAGCTTGGCAAAAATCTCACTGGGATCAGTTGTACAAGATGTCATGTATGCAAGGCACATGAAGGGCTCCTTTGCGAAGCCTAATCCATCAGCGGGACACGGGAAGTGCCCAAAATGCACCAAGACCTTGCCATTCCCAGAAAACTATCATTTGTGTCCCCTTTCACAGAGCAGAGTTGTATATCCAGTTGTACCGCTCAGCTGTGAAAAAAAAGTTTCATTTTAACTCATACATGACTTCGGTGGAATCCATAATTAAGTAAAAATAGAACAAATGCACATGCTCAGGGACTGCAGCTTAAAATCCAGGAACTGATGAGAGTTAATAATGAACAAGCAGCAAATCCATTACCATAGAGGCAGGGAAAATGGCTTCATCTCCTAGAAACACATGGTATTTTGCACCCTCTACTCCAGATGTGCATTCCCTCTCCTGGGGATGCCTGCCCAAATACAATCACTGATCTAATCGCTAAATGCCAGAATAATACTTCTTCTAATTGTCTTAATGGACTATTGTTAGCTGTCAGATTAGCTTCTTAGGGTGGTTTGGATCAGGGTGGGGGGCAGGGGGTGTCCCTTAAGAGGAGAATAGTATTTCCAAAGGCCTAAGAGATAAGCTGAATAATTGTTATTCAAGATACACATTTCGGCAAAAAGTTTCATATATATAAAAACCATATTCAACAAAAGTAAAGAATAAAATATAAAGATTCAGACAAGTTAGCTATTGACAATTTAAATATCAGTATTCTGATGAAGTATTAACTATTCTTACATCCTCTGTATGCAGATTCTATTCAGTAAGACATGACAAACAGTAAGCGAACATCAAAGTTCCTAGTTCTATGTATCAGGACATATTCTGTTGTCACTATGAAATATTTCAAAGAGGTATACTTAATTTATATGTAAGAGAAATATGCATAACAGCCCATAAAATGCAAAGTTAAACCCTTTCAACATGTAAAAGAATTGCACTCCATTGTATTATGAGCCTGGATTGTCTCATAACCAAACTACTTAATATGATTTTAAATGTTTAAGCTAATGTTCATTCCACTCATTTTCCCCCTGCCCCTCTTTCTTTCTGATGTAGGTATAAACATAGTCTGCAGTGTATAACTTTCTCCTAAACTTCCCTAATTGCTTGCAGTTTTTGAAGAAAATACAACAGAAACATGATGAATGAGCCTTTTTTTTTTTTAAATTAGAAGTGGAAGCTACAAGACAGCTCAGAAACAGCTGAAGTCTGGAAATTAGTCAATTAAGAAAAATAGTATTAAAAAAGTTTCTTTTGCTATCCTTCTCTCATCAGGTGTATTTTGATATAAAATTCTTAGGTCTTTGTACTGTTTCAGTGTGCTTCAAAGATTACGTTTAGGATTAAGCTCATCAAAAAATACACACTGTACTCTCTTATGGAGAATCTATAAGCAGTCATCATCACTTTTTCATTATCTTAGTTAACAACACACATTTAGGCCAAATACTTTGTGTGTGTGCATTTCAGTCCTGATTTTATATTGCCAGTTAAAAGTTCACTAGCTAGTGAAACTGACATGTAAAGATAAAGCTCATTTCCCTCCTTTTTCACATTTCTCTCTTTCCATGTTCTTATTTTATTTTAATTTTTATTATTATTTAGCTTAGCAGATCTGCAGGCCTACAGGATGTTTCATAACTATAGTCAAAGCCATGGTCTATCCCAAAAAGCATCTTACCCTGTAGTAAAGATGAATGGCTAGACAGGATGGGGGAAAAGTTCTAAAAAAAGGTGATACCCATAAAATATTAGACAAAAGAAAGCAAAAGTACTAAAAGTAGGTTTTAAATTGTTAGAAATTTTAGAAAATGGTAATCTATCAGAAGGCCATCACAGGAAGAGACTGCACTGGAACACAAATGGAAGGAAAACATCAATTGGTCCACTTCATACCTGCTGGCGTTTCCCTCCTCTGTATTAATGAAGAGCCATTTGGAGAGATAAACTTTCAGTCAAGACTTTAATCTGCCCTCCACAAATCTCTGAAATGTATGCTTTCTGCCATTTATCAGGGTAAGGACTTCTAAGTATTACCCAGGCAAAGCAGATCAAAACTGCTGAGGCAACTTTGCCTTCAAAGAACCACACATACAAGCTATGCCAGCTTGCTGGATGAACAAGCCTCCTTGGGACTTGCTCAGGTAAAGACAAAACGTAAACTGGATTGCTTTATCAAATCCAAATGCACACTTGTGTTCATAGGTGCTAACCTGTGCTTGATTCCTGGCAGTGGTCGTAGTGAAGTCATGAATTTTCATGTAATTTTCAAAAGGTAGCAAATACTAATAACAAAAATGTAGATACGCCTCTAGAGAGATACTCAAGGGCAGCTATTGATTTTCCATAGAAACACTGCATCTCAGATATAAGGGGGCGTTTCTTGCTGTAATACCTTTAATACCTAAATATTTTTACAGAAATCCAACTTTAGTTGGATATAACTACTGTTTCTTTTTCAGATGATTACCACAGAGATTTTAGTTTTGCATCTGAAAGCTGCAGTCACAAACACTAAAAACAGGTGCTAGGAAACCCATTTAAATATTGACTGCAGAAGTGCCACAGTGAGAGTCAGATCACGAGAGCAAAGTGCAAATCCAGTGTCAGATAGCTGGCCCTTAAATGCCTTAAATTATTGTGTTGGCAAAAACACAGAGGCTGCCTGTGGTAATGGTGGAGCCTCTGTGTTGAATCTGATAGTCCCAGCTTACAGGCACAGTTTAATGCAATTCTATGGCTGTCAGAAAAAATTAGTGCAAACACCTGAGGAAACTGTTATTGGGAATATGAGCAGTCAAAAGAATTTTAAAAGGAGAGAAATAAAACTCCTGAAGATAATCTAGGTGAAGAGCAAAAAAGCAAGTGCTTAAAAATAAAATAGGATGGGTCAATAGCATCCTGGCCTGTATCAGGAATAGTGTGGCCAGCAGGACCAGAGCAGCGATTGTCCCTCTGTACTTGGCACTGGTGAGGCCACACCTCAAGTCCTGTGACCGGTTCTGGGCCACTCACTACAAGAAGGACATTGAGGTGCTGGAGCTTGTCCAGTGAAGGGCAATCGAGCTGGGGAATGGTTTAGAGCACAAGTCCTGTGAGGAGCAGCTGAGGGAGCTGGGGTTGTTTAGCCTGGAGCAAAGGAGGCTCAGGGGAAACCTTTTCACTCTCTACAACTACCTGACAGGAGGTTGTAGTGAGTGGGGGTCAGTCTCTTCTCCCAGGTATCAGGTGATAGGACAAGAGGAAATGGCCTCAAGTTGTGCCAGAAGAGTTTTAGGTCGGCTGTTGGGAAAAAATTCTTCACCAAAAGGATTATCCAGCACTGGAACAGGCTACACATGGAAGTGGTTGAGTCACTATCCCTGAAGGTATTTAAGGAACTTGTGACATTTAAGGATATGGTTTAGTGGTGGACTTTGCAGTTAACAAGGTTAATGGTTGGACTCCATGATCTTAGTGGGCTTTTTCAACCTAAACCATTCTATGATTCCAGAAACAGTAAAGGAAGAAATGTAACTTAGCATTGGGCTATCAACATTAAAAACCTTTAACTGCTGGAGGAGAATCTCAGAGGGAAGTCCAAAGAGCTTTACCTCTACAGAAGTCTTTATTTGGATAGTCACTGGAGAATACTTCTGGACTTGTCCATGTTGCCAATGGCCCAAGGATTCCTATAACAATCTTATTCTATCAGGACAATGTAGAGGTGTCTTATCAAATATAAAGGCTTTAAGTAAGGTTTGATTTCCATTTGCTTAATATGGGTCTTGAAAAACATTAGGGGAATACAGAGACATACCTGGAAAATGAACTGGAATTTGGAAGGACTGCATAGCAATTTGTGATATACATTTGTACTCTTACTGCCTCCTACATGCCAAGTAGTGTGTATGCCTCCTGCATACACACCTGCAGGCATCTGATTCCTTCATAAATTTCTATTAGTGTCTTAAGGCATAACTCCTAGAGCTTTAGGAGAATTTCACACTACCTTTCCTAATTTTGGAAAGGAGCATTAACACTTAATTGAAAAAATTATTTAGCAAGATTGTGAAATAAAATTATTAGAAATAATAATAAAAATAGAGAAATTATTTCAAAATTATTATTAGAAATAAAGTATTAGAAATAAAGTAATTCTGCAAAGACAGAATGAAAATCGGGAAAGGATTACTAGAGCCACAGCTATCAAACCACATACATGATAAAAACATTGGCATGGTGCATAAGTCTACAGCAAGGTAGAGAGAGATTTTTGCTAGCAGCCCTACTACAGTTAATGTAGCATATCTTTCAGCTGAAACATAGATACAGATCAGAAGAAACAGTGACAGTTATTTCTCACAGAGATTTCACTGTCAGGGGATGCATCCAAAGTTTTGGCACTATGTACAAAAGATTGCATTGTTACTGGCTATTATCTGTTTTCCATGTAGATAAACTGGAGTCATGGTTTGTAATACATTTTGGCTGCGCTACTTTAAGCTTTTCAAATTTACTACCACTTCCTACTTCTAGCTGCGCAAGTAAATTTCATTTTTTTTTTTTTTCTGGGGTCACTAACAGCTTGGTTTATGTCAGGTCAGTTTCTTGATCATGGCTTAACAGGTGCTCCAGTCCACCAAAGGACCAATGCAAGAGGCATAATGAAGAAGCTTCAGCAGATAGGAATAGCATATGCCAATAACGTCAAACACGTCCTTTAGCAGATCATCTCCTGGCAGTAGGTGTCAAATACCAACAAGAAACACTAAACACATGCATGTCCTCCCTTTCTTACTGTCAAGCAGGTGTCAGCAGCAGTCCCCAAAGCCAGGATTCCTCAGCTGAGTTACCCAAGTGAAATGTTACTGATGCATCAAGTCTGGATAGCAGCAGTGCTGTTTGAGACAAAACATCTTAATGACCACCAGTTCCCACATTTTTGTTACACTGCTGTGGCTGCTGGGGAGTTCTATAATGAAATAGATTGGGAGACTGATCGAGCAGAAAAAAGAATCAGGAGGAAAAAAAGAAAAATATTTCAAGTTCCTCCACTTCAAGAACACAGCAGTGTCTACTCAACAGGTGTTGAGAATTGTATGAGAATCCATAACTAATACGTGCTCCTTAAGATTTCAATAATGCTTCAGAAAAGCATCCAAAAATTACAGCTGTCTTATGTTGTAGGTATTTTACTTTCCTAACTACGTATTGCTCTCCTAGACTCCAGGAGTACCTAGTTAAAAAATAAAGAACACTTTACGTTACCAAATTCTCACCCAGTCTTCATTTAACAGACAAAAAAAGAAAAAAAAAATCTGCCATTCTGACATTGTTTAAAATATGTTACATGGGAATACTTAGTCTTTTCCAATTTGAGTTTAAAAAAGTTAATGTGTTCCCTTTCTTGTTTATTAAAGCCTTCAGAGCATCAATTAAGTACGAATAAAATGCATAAAATATTTTTCCTGTGATCATTTAAAAGCCATGATAGAGGAGGCATGTGTATTCATATTTCATAAAACCATGTTGGATTTTATTATCAAATATTTAAAAAAAGTATTAAAAAAAATTTTATTATCGAATATGGAATAAAATCCAGAGCTTGCAGCTCCTGAAACTACCAATTCTCAAATGTTTCACCTGCAACACTTCCATGAAAGAGTTATGTTTTGTAATCTAGACTGGCATGGAAACTGCTGGATAATCCAAGTCTGTGGCTAAGAGAGGAACTGAGCCAGGAGGCACTGTTCAGGGCAGTTTATAATTCTATGATCTTGCCTGGTTGCTGTAGGACCTGGCTGCAGGCCCAGCACAGCTTCACCTTGTAAAGGAAGCCCTGGAGAAGTAATACCATCCGAACTGCTTCCCAGGATGCCCACTCCTCTTGTAGATTTTGGTATGCAGCTCCCAGGGGCAAGAATTATGGCCACCATTGCTTTAAGCCATTCAAAATATTTTGCATTTGTACCGTTGCGTCAGTGTGTGTGGGTTAAAGAGGGAAGGAAAACTGGAGTTCTGTTCTGTAACAAAAAGCTTTGGTGCCCCCTTGTGATATTTTATCATCAGCATTTGAAATTCAGGGCTATTTTCAGTGAGGAAAGCAGTTCAACATAAAGATAGTTTCACATTTAAGTAAGTTAATTGAGCAAAGCATTTCAAGAATTAGTTTTTTTCATTGGTATCTACTCCGTGTTGTATGACATTCTCCCAGGACTACTTTATGACAATTATTTAAGCCAAGGAAGAAGTCCAGGACAGGAACCTGAACAGTGTCCCAGTGAGCATTTCTGTTTGAAGCAGAAAACAGGACCCATCATACTTCCTCATATTATGCCTATTTGGGATACAGAGTCTTGAACAATTTCTTAAGAGAAACGCTTCCAGCAGAAATGCTGAAAGGTAACTGCATCCCAATAATAGTTTTTCTACATCACAATACAGCACACAAGGGAAAAAGGATAAAGGAAAATGAAGACTAAAACTGCAATATTCATGGGAGTGCTGCTTTTGTACAAATCTTTTCAAAAGAGGAAAGAATGTTTGCAACACAAGCAGAACTCATTTTTAAAAGCCAAAAATGTTGCTATGGCCACATAGCAACCACATATCTATCAAAATGTGCACCAGGAAAATGTGATGTATTCATACCAGAGGTAAATTTCATTTTGTAGCCCAGTGGTCTACATATAGGCTGGGGACTGTGGTACTGAGTCCTGGCAGAACAAAGCACTTGTAGGAGATGTGTCCTTCAGGCCCCTTATAATGTATTACACCCAATTCAGGACTTTAGGAACCTCAGTGTCTGCTCAGTGAACATGAGATAGGAGTCCTCCATTTAGGCACCAGCAGCACTTTATGATGATAATTAACATTTTTGCTAACGTGGAAGACCACTGCACAACTGCTGAGTAATTCAGCAATAATCTTGCAGCTCCAAACAATAACTTTTACCAAGCATTACTGTGTTTATTGAGGGTACCACTGCTTCCCAACTAGCTGTCCCTCTTTTTCCAAAGCTACTGTCCTTCTACCACTTCAGCTGGTTCTAGTCATGACACAATACCTAAGTTTAAGTAGTTTATGGAAATAAGTTTTTCACTGTGAGTCCAGAGTGGAAAGCAGCAGCTGAAATTACATGCATGGTTTCCACATCCCATTTGCCTACAGAGAGATTAAAGGTGCCTACAGAATTAAGACACAAGCACTGTGGCAGAATTGCTTTCAGAATGAGTGTTAAAGCACATAGGGGGAAAATTAGAGGAGCTTTTAACACTTGAACTCCAGTCTTCAAGTCAGAGATCTACTTTTATATGAAACTTTGAGTGTTCGACAGTGCTTCTAATTTCACCAAAAATGTCATGCCATCAATATTTTCAGCTGAAGAGTTGATTTCATTACTACTTATCCATTAGCACCCAGCTCAATAAGGTCATACTAGCATTTAGGCTTCTGACAAGTTTGGGTAGGGTTCTAACACTCTCCAGAAGCTTGTCAAAGCAAAAATGTGTTAAGTCTTTTTGTAATGGGTACTTCAACTAATCAGAGCTCAGAAAGTAAGAAAGTGAAAACAAGCTTTGTTTTTGTTTAACTAAAAATAAACACATCATTCCCAAAAAGCAGTCAGGTTCTGCTGTGGCATCTGACAAGTGATAACAGAACCTGCTAGATATTTTGCATCAAAAAATCCTATAAGATTCAGTACAGACAAAAAATTTGCACCTGTAAAAATATAACCACATCAAATACTACATCATCACAAGACTGAAGCAGACAAAGAAAAAAGCCTGAAGCTTAGAAGAACAAAGTATGAGGTTACACATTTAAGGTTCAAAAGAAATTAATGGTGGAAAATAAGGATCTTTTCAAAATTTGTGAGAAGAATGTGGGAGTACTACACCAAGTGACTGAACTGTGAATGTGCAGAAGGCCTGTAAAAGAAATGTTTATCTTAGTATGCATTGGTCAAAGTATTTCTTGCAGAGAAAAGAAAGCCATAATATTATTTGAGGTCTTGAGGAGGTTTCACTTGGAATACTGGTTGAATTGATTCAAAGAATAGATTCCAGTGGAAACAGTGAGGAGTTGTTAGACACAACATCTGTGTTGGACAATAATAACATTGGGGAATAAAAGTCTAAGAGAAGGATCAGATATATAGAATAGCTATTTTAATAGCAATGCTAAAAAAAGGTAACAGGTTAAGTGACTAGTAGAGCAATCTGGAACAGGTCACCAACATGGTAATGGAACAGTATTCTAACCAGTTTTAAGACAGAACTTGAGGAGCTGACATAAGAGCTTGGCACTAGGGTCCAGAAGCCCCTTTCTAATCTGACACTGCTGCATTTCTTCATGTGCCTATGAAAACAGAAATAAAAGAAATTACTTCTTGTATTAAAATTAACCAACATGGCCTCAATTGCCTAAGGTGTTCCAAAGAATAAGCAATATATGGAACAGGAAAATGATCTGACATATGTTGTTGAGCTGCTTAGTTTAATGAACAAAATTCTTTTTTATCATTTTTGGCTAACTAGTGATAAAACATACTAACATTCCCTAGCCTATAAACAATTCCAAAAATCTATAACCTTTTTTTGGCCTCATCTCTTCCATACTTGTCACCAAGGAAAGAATGATCAGAGATTTAAGTAATTTCAATTTCCCTCTCACAAACCACTTGAGGTTTATGGTTGCTGCTCCAAAAAAAAAAAAAAGATTTATGAAGTAAAATTCTTGCAGCAACATCTGTCAGCAGCAAAAGGTTACTTCCAATAATTCTATTTTAGAATTTAAGCCCACAGTTCTGGCTCAAACCATCAAGGTCAGAAGACTGAATTCATTCCCTGGGCATTTGTAGGCAATGTCACTCCTCCCACAATAGATCATTGCTGTCTGAAGGGAAATAAGGAGTGCAAAAATAAAGGCTTCAGCAGCCCTATACTAACCCAAATATTATCTTGAGCGTTATCCCCATGTTCCAGAGTAAAAGACAACTCACTCCTCCCTTTCCAAAAATCTGTTGTCAGTTGTAAGAAGAAATCTTGAGCTGGAGAATAACCATGGGCAAGATATTTTAGAATACTCTTCAACATTGTCATTTCTACTCCAGGAGCACTTTTGCATCCTTCTTATCTGTGCTAGCACCTGACCTCACGTCTCCAAGAATTAATTCAGCCCAGTAGAAAAAGAAAGATACTCGATGTGAATCCCTAGATTCCATGATACTCGTAAGCTGTTTTCTGTTTGAGTTTTTTTTGTTGGAAGAGAGGTGGGTTAGGGGGTCACTTGGGGGGTTTAGGGGTGGTGTTTGTGTGCTGGGGTGATTTGTTTGGTTTTGTGTTGGCTGTTTGGTTTTTTATGAAGAACTTACGTTCTCCTTTGCTGTTTCATCGAAGTCAGGACTCATAGCTTTGTGATATGTGATGGAGACTAATTGAGAGATACAGTATAGAGAAAAAAGCATACTAACAGGGACTCTTTACTTCCACTCTCCTACCCCAAATACTTAATTTCTGTCAATAAAGCAATCATATAATGAAAGAACTTTGATTCCTTTCACCCAAACTATTAGAGACTATTAGATAGCTATCATATACCTTGTGTTCTATTAGATATACCTAATATGCAGGTAAAGAATAACATCACTATTTTATTTCTCCCTTGTGTCAAGGCATAAAGCTAATTTTATTTTAAAAGAAATCTAAAAAAGAAAAACTAAAAAAAAAAAAATCACTGTACATTTACCCAGAGAACACATTTCACCCAGACACCAGAGCACAGATTACGTTTGAAATCACTAGATTACATTTGTGATAGACCCAACTGAGCAAGAGACACATGATCAAGAAGACATTTTTGTGAGACAGATTGAGAAGGAAAAAAAACCCCACAAAACTGCTAAATATGCCAAAAGAAGAGAAAAATGTTTAAAATTGAGAAACAGGATTTAAGTATTTTTTTTCCTTTCAAGTTACTCCTTGTTGAATGGATACTGTAGACATCAAAGATACTACCTTAGAAACAAACAATGCCCGTACCAGAACCATTTTACTCTGTCCTCCCTGAATTGTTCTGATATTAGCAAAAGGTAACACAACTCTTTACCAGATTTTCTCAAATGGAAAAGATACTTAATAACTGATTCTTGAACTGAGTTGCTATATGGTTTTCTACTCAAAGGTGCACCTATTTCAGTAACACTTTCAGAACTATTGAACCCCATGTATTTCTGGATTGTGCTGCAACACTCCACATCAGAAGGCAAGCTAGATACTCTCATTGCCTATCATAACTTGCCCATAAATTTCAAGAATGCATTTAAAGCTTTTTTTAACTGAGACATTTTAGAGATACTGGTATTTAGCAAAGGTAACATGCAGTGGTGACAACAGCAGTCTGAAGGGTTATGGCATGTAGTACTTAATTTGCATTGCATTTACTACCATCCCCTACTTTATTTGGTAATTCAACAGAAAGAAACAAAACTAAGCCAAATTATTATAAAGATAAATTACATATATTCAGATTCTTGTGTAATATAACTTCCTGTCTAGAAAGCTGTTCATTTTAACCTTTAATAGAAAGTATTAAATATTTCTAAAAAAGAATACTCACTATCTACCTAAGGAATAAAGAATAAATCCAATGGTTCCTTGAACTTAATTGACTTTTAAGTAGACCTTGAACACCTAAAGTTCTAAACAATTAGAGAAATGCAAGAATTAAACAAATCAAGTCATTTAACCATTGTCCCACTTGCAGTCTCCTCCTCTGTAATGAATCCCATTCTTCCTAATCCAAACCTATATGCACATATACTCTATATTCCCTAGCTTGCCCCCAAATCCTTCGCCTCAATTGTTCGCTTAGAACAGACAGAGCAGTCTTCAAGTGCTACCAGTCTAACCTAAGAACAAGGCAAAGGCTCAGCAAACACAGATAAGTATGGAATTAAAGTGTTGATACTTATATTCATGCAATAAACATGGCATCTTCTGGCAGATATATTGGGTTGACTCCTTTAATGATAATGTTTGGTTAATAGAGTTAGTGTTAAAACTTCTATGCCATTTTGTTAACCACATTGTCTCTCCTCCTTCCAAATGCTATGTAAAACTACTATGCCAGAAATCAAGAATGGTAAAAGTACTAACCAAATTACAGATCACAACAGTTACAGATGAGAAATAAGAAGTGATGTTTCTAGAACATCCTGAAGTGTATCATCCTGGTCCATTGGGCTTAAACATCCACACATTGCGTAAAAAGAAATAAAGAAAGAAAAAAATAAGAAAAAAAATCTTAGAGGTTATTTGCAATTCTTAGACACTAAAAATAAAGGGATGTGTGAATAAATATTAAAAGAGGCAAATATGAAGCTTACGGTTTACTTGAAAGCTCTTTTTTGCTTGGTTTGGGATTTTTTTATCAGACTTTTTAAAATAGCTCAGTGTTGAGGCGTACCTACAAATACACACAGTAAAATAAAATCATCAAAAATATAACACAAAACATCAGAGGGAGAGTGGGGAATAAACGCCAGCTGATAGCAAGTGTTCTGCAAGATGCTTGTGACAAATGAACTTTTTGAAAGGACAAGTAGGACAATATCAATTGTAGAAGTCAATTGATATTACATCTTCATAGAAGTACTGTGTCCATTTCTGTCACCTGTATTTAAAGCTGTTTGTAATTGCTAGGATACAAACCAAAACCACACAAAAATTGTTTGAGGTCCAAGAGACAGATTGAGTTAGTTTTCTATAATGGATCAGCATATTTAGTTCAAGAGCAAAATACGTGAATTCCTTTAATTAAACTAGAGATAGAGAAAGAGGGATTTCCAGCTGCTGTAGATAATCCTTTAGCTCAAGTAGAAGTGTGAAGGTGATCTGGTATCTGGGAGCTGAAGTCAAGTTAAGCATAAGGGTAAATTCACAACAGCAAAGGTGATGCCACAGCATTTTTAGATGTGAATATACACAGTATTACCTGAAGTTTTCAAGACAAAAACTTTGTAAAACTCAGTACAACCGAATATCCACAAAGCATCAGTTTATAAATTGCTATTCTATTGACTTCTGTTACAGAGGCTAAGAGAACAACAAATTAATTATTCCAACAAAAAAATCCGACAACTAATATATTGGTTTTGACATATCAACATTTATATAAATAGAAGTATTTTTTGCAAAAGTACATAGTGCCTGGCTTTGAGATATTTTAAAAACAGTTACTGTAATTTAAAGTGAATAAATAAATCTGATTTCAAAGACTTTTTTAGAAATAATTTTCTTTAATTTGTCTTTAAGACAAGAATCACATTTTTAAACGTCTACAAGGTGCTGTAAGCTAAATACTGAAGACTACATTTAAGACACTTTATTTAAAAATTAAGATGTTAGTAAGTTCTTACCTACTACACAACAGGTAAAACAAGACATAAAATATTTTTAAATGTTCATCTTTTAAAAAATGAAAATATACTACGTTAATTAAGACATATACATGAGAGGTTATCTTGGTAAGTCAGCAAGAACAAATGGGATGATACTTTCAAAATGCATACCTTTAGGAAGAATAGAAACAAGATTAGGGATTTAGGGGGAGGAGGAAAGGAATTAAATATAAGGAGTTACATGCCTTACAAATTTAGAGTCTTTTTAAATTTCTTTTGCTTTGGGCACTTCCTGGTGGAGCATCTTTTTTATTCTTCCGTTTTGCAGATAAACTATTACACTCTTTTGACCCATGGAATGCATGCAGACATAAAATACAGAACTCAAATGCACATGCTTCTCTGCTACATAGTCCCCGTTTCTTTACCAATTGGTATTTAGCAGGATATTGACATCTTGGACAGGGTTTTAGAGCTTCATCAGTGAACAGAGTTTTAGCAACCTGTAGCAAGAGGAAAGAGAGAAGAGCTATTTAGTCTTGTAAATGAAAACTTTCTAAAAACTGAAAGTGAAGCATTTCTTAGATACCTACTTTCATGTATTCTTCCTGTCTACTAGCTGAGTGGGGAACAGAACTGCATCTCCTAGGTGTAAGTTCAGTGTATGAAGGTGGTGTCTGTAAAATAGGAGTTCTGGCTTGAGCTTGAACAGGCCTTAGAGCAGATCTATTGAGAATATTAAGCCTTGTAGCAGCATCTTCAGCCTTCAATAAATATTCCTGTAATTTATAATTATAAAAAAAAAGGGGGGGGGGAGCAAATGAAGATTTTATTTCATTTGGGATTTGCAGCTGGATTTTACTTGTTTGGGTTTTTCCCTCTGCAAAAACACATAAGAAAATTATATATACTGCAAGTATTTACCATTAAATGTTTATATTTAGCAAGAGGTCAAGAGAGATCATTAAAAAACAAGTCCCATGAGCAGGGTAAAAAGCCAACTGTCTTTTAGCACATTCTACTGGTGCTCATGTTTCTAAATTAGGACATCTCAATAGCAAGTGTGCATGTATCATGTGGAAGATGTGAAAAAAATATACTGCTATTAATATGCTTAATTTTCTAGATGCCTGTTAAAAAACCTTATAAATATATCCTTCTGATGTTCACAAATACACAGCGACACAAGCAGACCTGAAAATAATCAGGAAGTTGTCTAGAGCAGGTCCTACAGCACTGCAGACTAGAGTGAAATGGACAATGAGGAACAGCATGGCACAATGGTATGAGCAGAGGTTAAAACCTAAAGCTAGAATTAGTCAAGAAAGAGATCGTACAGGATTCTCAAGAAAGGGCAGGAGGGTAAGTAAGAGTCTTACATGGTTGAAAGACTAGTAGTCCAACTGCAGACAACTGAAAAGCAGTAAGAGCCATTACATCCTCCTGTTAGAATCCATCACCTGCTCATTTTGGAACTGTCTCTGTCAGTTACCTTTATTCAGCTTTACAAGATGCTTCATCTTTCCTTCATCTTCTTTCACACTTGAAAAAAAAAAAATCACCTTTGAGAACCCCCTTACCCGAGCTGCTTCTTTCAGCTGTTTTGTGTACAACTTCCTCCTCTTATCTGCACTTCTGTCTTGTAAAATGATTTCACGCCAGCTTTTGCTTACTTTCCAAATGCTGGAACAAATAAAAAATTTATCCACTTTCAAATTTTTTCAAGTAGTGCAGAAGTCATTATAGCAAGACTACCTGGTAAAGATTTTTGCATGGTTTCATAGACTCTTGGTCATTTTACAGACTACTATTATAGACTAGTTCATCATTTTGTTCTGAAACACAGATCTTGTACTTTACGTGTAACAGAAGAGTCTAGAGAACAACAGCAACATAAATAGCACAGCATATCTTTGATTTAAAAAATAGTTTCTTCCTCCATGTAAGCCACTTATCAAGATTGTTTCTAGTCACATTTGTGTTAAGAGTTCTGAAAACATCTGTGCCCTTATACTTTCATCTATTTGCCCATTCCCTTTGTAACTAACAACAAAGAAATCAAGAGCGTTGTGTGAAATGTAACAGCTCCTATCAATTAGAAATTAATCTAGAAGATTACTCATGAATCAAAATTCTTTGAGCGCCTTTGTGCTTAGAAATAACTGAGGCAATAAAATACACAAGAAAAATTACAGAAAACTTGTTTTGAGTGCTATGCACTATTGGGAATTTGTAATGGGAATAAATTACTTTCTAGGCTTAAAGGAATTTTTAATATACTTTAAAATTTACAAGTACTGTGATTTAGTTTTGAGTTTACTATTTTTCCATGTTCGTTTAGCTTTTTAATTCCCCTATTTATTTTTAGATCTACACGGAAAGACCTACTTAATTAACGGTGAGAAAACTTTTCAATTTTCTCAGAAGCAAACAAATTTTATTCACAACACACAGTATTCCAGAAGTTATTCTAATTCATTTACAGAAGTGCATCTTGATCCCTTTTTGTGTGTGTGAAGCAATAGTACTTACCTGCATAGACTTTCCACTGTCAAAGCATCTAAAACTACAGCAAGAACATGTTTTAAATTTCTATCTTTTAATTCTGTTAAAATATCTAATTTTTCAAGGCCCATTTTCTTGCCAATAAGTCCAGGAAGAACATGATCCAATGCAAGTATTTCTGTTCCATCAATATTCTCTGAGACTTGCTTTTGGTGCAATCTTTGTCTTTGCAAGCAAATTTCATGAACTATTTTCAGAGCTGGGGTTCTTGAGAGATCTCCATGACTTACAACCAGGTCTCCACTAGGGTATTCTTTTAGAACTAACTCATGATCTTCACTGACAAAGTTTCTTTCTTTGGTTAATATGTGCATTGAAGTAGGACTGCCATGATTATCTTCTGTCTCTGACTGAGAGCCTAGTTCCCGAAGAGTGGATAACCTTCTGACTCGTTCAAGTTTTCTTGTCTTTCTTTTACTGTTTAAAGTTTTGGAATCTTCTTTGTGTTTTTGGAAGAGCTCTTGAAAAGATACCTCATAATCAGACAATGAGTCTCCTGATTTGTCCAAAGGAAGTGAATTATACCCGCTATCCTCAGGTGTTGAAAGATCTGGGTAATTTGCCACCTTAACAGGGGGCGAGTTTATATCACATAGTCCAAAGTTCGACTTCTCTATAGGACTGGTGATAGAAGTCAGGAGTTTACCCTCACTGGCCTCAGGTAACACACTGTAAGTAGGAGCCCTAAGCACCCCATCATTAACACTCATAAGAACATTTTCATTGAATTTGTTGCTGTTACTAACAGTGACACCCTTACATGGAATTGGAGATAAATTTTCTGATTCTAACAATAAGGGGTCCTTACACTGGGACTCATCTAGCGTAGAAGTCCTTTGTTGTGAGAAGGAAAGCCTCCGTTTTGGAGAATCAGGATTAGAGTCCTCAGGTTCTGAAGTGCAAGTTGTCAGAGGTTTGTAACTTTTGTCTTTTGAAGGATCTGCAGCAGTTTGTGAAAGCTTTTCTTCAGAGCTCAAAACACAGGAGAATATTTTTTTCCTGATGTTTCCCGAAGAACTTCCTACATTTGCGCCAGCTTCGACAGCCTTGGGTAGAAGCAGCCTCCTGCGCAGTGAGGAGCCTTTTCTACTGGATTTAGGAGTTTCAAAAAAATACACACTTCTATTTGCTTCTCTTTCTTCTGATAAGGAGATAGAATTCAATTCTTTTTCAATAGATCGTGACCTGGGAAAGAAGGCACTTGGATGAATGTGCTCAGAATGCTCTTGTAGCAATGATACACTTCTTACACTTGGTGTTTCTTCACATTCTGCATCAGGATCTTTTACTGACTTGTTGCATCTGCTGTCCAGAAATGCTGAAGTGCAACAAGTTTCTTTAAAATTTGAGTATTTAAAATTGCTGCTATTTCTTTTAAGAATATTGAACCTCACTGGGTGACTGTCTGACATCTTCTGCTTGACACTTTGACTTTGTAAATGAAGATACCACTGTTGTTTCTGAAACAAATAAAAGCAGTCACCAAAACGTCCTCAGATTAGTGAGAAAGCCTTGTGTAAGTCTATCAAGACAGCAGTCATGACAAAAGTATTTTCATTAGTCTCAGTAGAAACAGTGCTTAAACACAGAAGTAGATGGTTAGAATGAGTGATTAAAATGCGTATTATGCTGTGAGGCAAATCAAACATACATCCAAGTTAGCTAATTGACCTGGCAGTCCTCATCTGTGGAAAAACACTTCAAATAAGCAACACAGCAACTAGAGGTTCACTGGTGCTGAAATTGGCAACAAAACTCCCCATCATCCCAGTAGGGCCAAGATTTTTATTAGCACTGTGTAGAAGTGCAGAAGCTCTGGTAATAGGTGAATTTAGACAAAAGGCACTTTCTCCTTAAGTAAAATGAGATGATTAATCATGAAGTCACAAGTCTACAAGTCTCCCTATTATTTAGATCCCTAGAATCCCCAGATGGAATGAATTTGACCTCTACTTACAAAATGAAAAGTGCCTTTTTATCTACCTTAACATCTAAATGTTATTTTGTCAAGAAGCTCTCTGCTTTCGCTTATCTCTATGGGTAAACTGAGCATTCTGAAGGCTTACATTTTAAAGAAAATGACTGACTATAAACACACTTACCAGGTACATAGATTTTAAGAGCTACTCTATATTTTCCTTGAAAAGTTAGACGTGGCTGATGCACACACTTAAATAAAAGATGTGTGGAACCAGGCTTACTTTTGACATTCATACACTGCAGTTTCTCCATCCTAACCATAGTGGCATTGGGTCACTGCTTTCTATGCACAATAACTGTACAAAAGATGTTATGAGTACTATAGCAAGAGGGCTGTTCTCACAGACACCAAAGTAGTTCGCATCAAGGTTGCAAGTCTCAACAGTTTGAATCAGCACCTTTTACTGGGGTATGTTACTGGCCTCTAAAACTGTCATTCTGGAACATAAAGCCTAGAAATAGCAACTGAACTTTCAAAACAGACAGAAGTAGGACTCTTCAAAGGAGGCTTAAACACCAAATACTAAGATATTGCTAATATCCCAAAAGTCCTGTCTTAATCTAGCCCTAAGCCACTAAATACAAGCAGTGGGAACCCAAACTGCCTGAGAGAGGTGAGGCAGAACTATTCTTTGATGATCTTGGGTCATTAATTAGCATTTTTTAACCCATACAGAAGGTGCTTCTTAAGATTATTGCAATATTTTAAAAATGTTTTTTTTTATTTTCTACTGTAAGAAGACAGCAACACAGGAAGTTCAAAAAGAAAAGGATGTTAAACAGCAGAATGACACCGTGGCATAAAGACGTACACAATCTTGCTAATATCAGTATGAAATCAATCAGATTTAAAACAAATAAAATCCACACACATAACAGAGAAAAACTCTTCCAGGAAAGACAGGTACATGAAAATAATTGCAAGACAACAACAAACTCTGACGTCTGGCATGCTTCCTTTACTTCTTTCCTTTACCTCTACAAGTACCTTACTTTCCCATTTGTTTTCTGTCTCTGCTTTTTTCCTTGTTCACTGTTTTACACAATGAGTGACAGCACAAATAGGAAACACAAGGGCATACCTTTAAGCTAGTGTTTAACGAATTAGAGATTACTTATTTGCTGTTGCAGGACCAGCTCCAAATAGCATTTAAGGTTTCATCTGCATCATTTCTCCATATTTTAGTAGATCTGTAAGTACTGGTGTCCTCCAACGGTTGATCCTGGGCCCGCTATAGTTCAACTTATCCATCAATGACTTGGATGAAGGGGCGGATGCCTCCTCAGCAAGCTCACTGATGGCACAAAGCTGGGAGGAGCAGCCGATATCCCAGAGAGCTGTGCAGCCCTTCAGAAGGACCTCGGCAGGCTGGAGAGATGGGCAGGGAAGAACCATCTGAAATTCAACAAAGGCAAATGCAGGTCCTGCACCTGGGGAGGAATAACCCCAGGCACGAGTACAGGATGGGGGCTGACCTGCTGGAAGCAGCTCTGCAGAGAAGGACCTGGGGGTCCTGGTAGACAATGAAGTGTCCATGAGCCAGCAGTGTGCCCTTGGGGCCAAGGGTATCCTGCAGTGCATTAGGAAAAGCATTGCCAGCAGGTCAAGAGAGGTGATCCTGACCCCCTACTCAGCCCTGGTGAGGCCTCATCTGGAGTGCTGGAGAGCTTTCCAGTTCAAGAAAGACAAGGAAATACTGGAGAGAGTCCAGCAGAACTATGGAGATGATGAGAGGACTGGAACACCTCAGTTATGAGGAAAGGCTGAGGAAGCTGGGCCTGCTTAGCCTGGAAAAGGGGAGACTGAGAGGGGACCTTATAAATGTCTACCAGTATCTGAAGGGAGGGTGTCAAGAGGATGGAGCCAGGCTCTTCTTGGTGGTGCCAAGTGATAGGACAAGAGGCAATGGACAGAAACTGGTACAAAGTTCCACCTGAATGTGAGAAAAAAGTTCTTTACTGTGAGGGTGACAAACACTGGAACAGAGAGTTTGTGGAGTCTCCTTCTCTGGAGATATTCAAAAGCCACTTGGACACAATCTTAAGTAATGCGCTCTGAGGACCCTGCTCAAGCAGGAAAGTTGGACTGGATGATCTCCAGTGGTCCCTTCCAATCTGACGCATTCTGTGATTCTATGGTTTTAGGCAAGAGGCTGAAAAGGCTTTGTCGTGAATCAGAAAATAACTTTGCCCTGTATTTTTAAAGGTATGATATCTCTGTGCAGCACACTGCTGCACTTCTGTTAATTATTCATGCTATGAGCAAAGGACCACATGAGTGTAGCTCTTCTTTTTGTAAGAAGAAGAAGACCTATAAGAAATCTGTCATAACAAGAGGGCATAATATTCATGTACTCTACAAGAAGAATAGAAGCTTCATTTTGATGCTGAATTTTGGAGAACTGTAGTTAGTTAGCAAATGTTGCCAGTAGATATTACTTCCAAAAATGTTGATAGACAGATTTAAACTGAATGCTAGAGACCGCTGTTCAAAATCTCAATCCCACCAAAAAAACCACATACCCACATTTACCTTTAAAAATATTAACATTTCCCTTAAACTCTGTCAAACTAACCACACATTTAATAAAAACCCAAAGGCTTCCAGGCTTAGAAGATTAATTATCAGGCAGCATGCTGAAGAAACAACAAAAGGAAAACCTCATGACTGGAGTTTCATTCTCAGGCATTCTATGGGACAACAGAGAACTGAGAATAGAAAAAATTTAGAATATTACAGTATAAAATAATTTAAGTAAACTTGTGTTTCAAGTAACATAAAAATCGCAGCAAAACAAGATTTTGCAGCTATAAGGGAGGTCAGAATAACAGAGTCAAAGAAATGTTGGTAACTCAAATAAAAGCCAAATATAATGCTGTACAGAGACCAGCGTCCGGCAGGGGGAGCTTGTGAGCTCACTGCATTGATTTGGACATGTTAGAAAATATTATAGGATAATGTAAATAAAATTGACATGGACAGTGAGTGAACAATGTCCGTCCATTAAGATCCATTTCACTTCTTTTCTATACTTCACTCTATACCTCTCCATTCATACTTTTTTATACTTATTTTTACTTCTTTACCCCCTACTCTACACTTGTGAGACCCCACTTGGAGTATTGCCTTCAGCCCTGAGGCCCCCAAAATAAAAAGGGCATGGACATGTGGGAGCAAGTCCAGAAGAGGAACATGCAAATAATCAGAGGGCTGGAGCACCTCTGCTCTGAAGACAGTCTGAGACAGGGGGGTTGTTCAGCCTGGAGAAGAGAAGGCTTCAGGGAAACATAATTGTAGCCTTTCAGTACCCAATGGGGGCCATCAAGAAAGCTAGAGAGGAACTTTTTACAGGGGCATTTAGTGATAAGACAAGACGTAAGGGCTTTAAACTGAAAGAAGGAAAGTTAGGTTAGATGTTAGGAAGAAATTCTTCACTATGAGGGCAATGAGACACTGGAACAGGTTACCCAGAGAAGTTGTGGAAACTCCCATCACTGGCAGTGTTCAAGGTCACATTGCATGTGGCTCGGAACAACCTGGTCAAGTAGAAGGGGCCCCTGCCCATGGGAGGGGCTTGGAATTAGATGATCTTTAACATCCCTTACAAACGGAACCATTCTATGATTTACAGCAAACCCCAGTATACACCTCAAGCTTGTATATTCTTTTTTTTCCCCAAAATGTACTACCTGTACAAATTAAGATTTAATTTAACACAAGGTCTCATTTTACAAATACAGAAGGAAAAGCCTTTCAGAGGTGCTGAACATCTCTTATATAGAGCAAGATTCTACTTATATTCTTAAGAGATGCCTAATAAAATCTCTTATAACAACTATTTTTTATAAGCATTTCTTTTTTATCAGTTTCATCTACTAAATTTGATACGTAACATCACATCTTTTTCATTTGGGGATTTTTAATTACTTTCTGGAAGTTTTCATAACCTTGTCTTAGATGCCCTCAAACAGATGTGGAGGGAAGAAAAGGCTGGTCACACTGCTAGTCAGTTACAGAGGAAGCAACAAAATCCATGTCTACTAAGTGTAGATTCATGTGCTCTATGCATTTCTCGTATCTATCTTTTTTATCGCAGTTTGCAAATCAGTTTACAAATTAACTGCAAACTTTCTGGGAGTTTACTGGACAAAATAATTCATATTCAGAGACCCAAACTAAATTTAGGACAGGACTGATAGATTTAGACAAGGAGTAATTTCTAAATTTCTAAGTTTAGTCTTACCAAGGACCCTAAAAAGGTAAGACTGTTGGTTATTAGAAGGCAATGTAAATGGTGCCTCCAACTTAGACATAAGTTCTAGGTGGAGTCACACCTACTCCTCCGTAATTACATTACATTCCTCAGTAATCCACACTGAATGCTTATGTATTGAACAAGACGTTTTCTGCCCTTTTTTTTGTCACTGTTCACCACTGCTAACAAAACAGATAAAGACAAAGTTTTGGTGATCCGGAAGTATTTTCTCTGCTATTTAAACAGATATGGCATCTACAGAAAAACAGATTCTGCTGTTTGACACCGAAGTCATTGATACCTTCACACGTAATAATACTGAAGATGATATAGCCAAGTCCTATCCGCATGATGTGGGTCACTTACCCTAATTTGTGAAGCAAAGCAAGATCTTCTCATGCAAAGGTGCTGTATTCAAAGTATTGCTTACCCCTAGTGATAACCTGAAGTAAGAAAGGATGTGGAGAGAAAAGAGAGAGGTGCAAGAGAAACATTACCCATCAGAGACAGTTCTCAGTCCACATACATATATGTGTTAACTGCAATGCCTAATTACCCAGCGATGGCGATAATTGAGGTGTAGCTGAGGACCAGCACCCGAGGGTGTCTCAGACACCTGGGATGCCGGACACGAGCAAAGCAACCGCTTCACCCCGTTGTCTGGCAAATCGGTGGGCACAGGAGCAGAGCCTGGAGGCCGCCCTACAGCGGGTGCAGCTGAGGCGGCGGCGGGGCTCCCCGAGCAGAGCTGAAGGCGAGGAGCAGGAATGAAGGCGGGCTGGAGCGACTTCAGCAGCTCTCGCCGCCCGGGCCCGTTGCCCTTGGCGAGGAGCCGCTTCGCCTCTCCCCACCCACACCGGCCCCTCGCGTGCGGCCTCCGCCGCTTTCCCTCGCTCGGGTTTGAACTACCCGCCCTCACCAACCGCTACCTCCCCGCCCCCTCCGCGCTCGGCCCCGGCCGGCAGCCTGAAGAGACCGGGAGCGCCCAGCCCGCTCCTCAGGGACGCCAGGGAACACCGGCGAGGCTTGCCCCGCTCCTCATGCTTTATACTTCAGCCCCACGGCCGCCGCCGCACCCAGCCCACTGTTTAAGCGCCCCTGAGTCGTTCCTGCCCCTGCTCTGCTTCTCCTCAGGCACCCAGAGAGGGTGAGGTTTTCCCGCCTCTGCCAGAGCCCGCTCCGCTCCCTACGGTGGAGGGGGAATGAGGGGCGGGGGTGCCGGCGCTAAGGGGCGGCTCAGGGATGCCTGAGGCATTCACAGATAATAACCCTTATCTGCACCACAGCCTTTAAGCTTGGCTTATAAGGGTGCTAGTTAATTTGAGTTAATTAGCACCTTTTTAACCGACAGCCCAAGACCAAAACAGTCACAGAGAGTTTGTCAAGTACATTGCCTTCAAAGCAGTCGGCTGAAGGACCCCCGACTCCAGAACAGCACAGGTCGTCCTCGAGTCTCCCCTGATACTTTTTGCCAGAGATTCCAGGAGGACCATCCTCCCTGGCTACAGTGTAGAGCACATTTTTCGCACCTTGTCCTGTCGTGAACGGCCTAAGGGCTACTCCTGTTTAATTTGTTAAAAACTTTGTAGTTACTGAGAACCTGGCGCCTGGGTTTTGCTTTGGTTTTCGTTTTTCTGTATACTTATAAAAAACCACAAACAACCACACGCAAAACAAAAAACCGACCCAAACCAAACAAACACAAAACCGCCAAAACTACGACTGCGCGGATGCCTGTTTTCCTGGGCTCGGTAAGGATAACGTGAGGCTAACACACGCTCGCCTATCAGCTGGCTTCACACCGGCGGGATGGGGAATTTCAGACCTGAACGAGAGACCTAAAACCGACTCTAAAAGCAACGCCTACATGTAAATAAGCAAACTCCAGGCTTGAGTAACGTAATCCCTGTACGTGGGGTCTGGCAATTTCTCAGCCTTCCCCTTTGGCAACTCCGTTCCTCCAGCCTCTCGCATCCCTCCTGGCGTGAGGCAGCCTGAGAGGCACCCGAGGAAATACGGGCTTAAAAGTTCCCGACCCAGAGCCGGCGGAAATCGACATTTTTAGGGAAAGAATATCAGTTTATTTGACTACAAGGTAACAGTTATGGCTAAAAAGAGAAAGACTCTTGGGGTATCTTCCCCTTCCTTTTTAAAAGGAGAAAACACTAGAAACTTTCTTTAATGTAATAGAACTTTTCTGAAAGTGCTTTCTGTAGTACCGTCTGTTTTGAATAAAAATGTTTTTCAAATATTTGTATTTATTTATAAAATACCTTCTCAGTAAAATTGGAAGCTTACTAGTGGGACACAGCAGCTGCAAGCTCTGTCTCCATCACTCAAACCTGGATGGACTTATGCGAGTTGGATCAAAAATATCCAAGAAATGTAACAAGTCGTAATTGTGACATTTCATGCAATACACAGAAGTGTCACACTAGAAAGTGTGGTTTAACAAAAAATGTCCCTTCCCCAAAAACCCACCCCAACAAAAAACAAGTAAACAAACAAAAAATCCCCAACCAAAACCTGGGAACGCCACTCCTAACAAGTAAAAAAAGGTGAGATATTCTGCAACACTCGCACTGCGCTCGGTTACGGCTGCATTTCCTTCCCCTGTCAAAAGTACCTGTGCCCCTGTGCCTTCCCCATCTCGACACACAAGCCTTTCCTCTCACTTGCCTACGAGTTCCCCAAGAACTGTTTCACTTTACGGAACACAGTCCCACACAGTCTCAACACTTTCTGCTACTCTAAATGCAAAGGAGCATCTTTAGGGCTAGAATTTACCAGCCCGTGGGAACGGGAGTTACTAAAGCGCTCCTCTCGTAACGAGCGGTTTTTATCGGAAAAGCCTGAAGTAACCGAAGTTTTAAGATCTGGTAAAGCATCCTATTTTTCCAAAGGAATGGTTAAAAGATGCCAATAATCAAGCAGTTACGTGATTTCTTTCTTAATAATGGAGTAATTATTTTCACAGGATTAACTGAATGTTTCATGAAGGTATTTTTAGTAACTCCTTTTAAATTTATTGGTTTGACAAACGCATTTTTTAAATACTAGCGAGCCTAGAGAAATAATACCAGGGATTTTTTTTATTTGCTTATTTAGGAGTTGGTAATTCCCTAGCATACGTTTACCAGGAAAGATAGAGCTCAGGCTGTTTTTCTTTTCTGTTTCAACCTCTTGGTACCCACCCACACCCGCGGCTCCGTGGCGGAGGAGAGGATGCAAGTAGTAACCTATAACAATACCTCCGCCTTTTACAAACCCTTTTTCTTGCCCTTGCTTTATTCTGGCGCTCCAGAAGTTATGTTTAGCTTTATTCTTACACAGCAGTGTGAAGAAGCAAGTCTAAAGTCATTAATGTGATTTAATTACGTTTAATTTAAACACAAAACTAGGAAAACTAAAACTATTTATTATTACCCCAGTTCATTTTAGGTAAGCTAAAAATCATATATGAAGGTGATTTCCTGGTAGGAGAACATCGATGAATTACGACTGATAAAACCTCATCCGTATTAATTTGGGTGCTTAGGAAACATTTTTTATTCAGTATTCAGGAACAGAAAGAGACCTTTCCTTAAACTAGAGAACCTTTGAATGATCTAGTAGTTTAAATTGGCATATTCACAAAACATCGTATTCGTTGAACATTTTTTTTTTCGGGAATAAAGCAAAGATACCTAATTCTACAAAATGCCAATTGAAGATTGAAAAACCCTGCCGCCAGCGAGGTGGAGCCAGTGACAAAGAGCAACCCGTGTCGTTTCAAATCTTGCCTGCACTGTCTTAATTCAATACATCGGGAAACGCCGACATATGAACTTCTTTCATAATAGGACCTTACACTTAAAATGTGTAATATGTATGTTTGTAGTATGTAAGTTTGGCTTCATGTGAGTACATATGATACCGACCACGACATCAAAATATCAAGATGCGGGATTTATTCATGAATTTTAGGTAAAATGCTTCTAAAAACAGAGAAGACCTTGAGGTAAAACACCTCGGTGGTTTAAAATTCCGCAGCCATATGACCACACCTGGCGCGGGGCATTATTTTGCATCCTGAGTTATGTTGGGTACAGCCAAATAAAAGAATGAAAACACCGGCTACCTTGAGGCTGGTTTTACCTAACCACGCAGAGCTCCCCTAGTTTCTTCATTGGAAACTGACACTGCTATTCATATGGAAGCTTGTGTCTTAAAATAGTCCGTGTGACTTTCTTTTTTTCTTTTTTTTCCCCCCTCCCCATGTGGTTAACACCCATAACTGAATATTTATTACTTTCCCCACCTAATTGCTATTCATGGCGCGGAGGCCGGAGCTGACGGCGGGACGGCGCACGGCCCGCCTCCGCCGGCGCCGGGCGCTCGTCATCATCGAGCGCCGGGGAGGCGGTGAGGCCGGCGGAGCTGCGGGAGCAGGCGAGCGGCGCGGGGCTGCTCCGGGTCTTCGGGTGTTCCCGTTGCTGCTGGGAGGTGGTGGCGTGGCCGTGGTGGGCGGGGAAAGGCCGGGACCAGCCTCGTGGGCTCCGTTCCTGTGTGCCAGACCCGCGGGACGGTGGGGGAGGTTGGCATTGGGGCGAGATGGGGAGCCTGGGGCCCGTGGGCTGTGAGAAAGGCTGTCTGCCCTTCTTCGTGGGCTCTGCGGGACGTGAAGGAGCGGGTTGGCCTCTCTTACGGGTGCATAAGAGATGCTCTGAGAGGAGACCCCATTAATGTGTAAAATTATCTGAAGTGGAGGGTGCCAAGAAGATTAAGTCAGCTCCTCTTGGTGGTGCCAAGCACTAGGACAATAGGCAGCAGGCAGAAACTGAGGTACAGGGACTTCCACCTGAGTAGGAGGAAGAACTTCTTTACCTTGTGGGTGACTGCGCACAGCAACAGATTGTTCCGAGAGGTTGTGGACTCCCCTTCACTGGAGATATTCAGAAACCGTCTGGGTGCACTCCTGTGTCACGTGCTCTAGAATGATCCCGCTTAAGCAGGGAGGCTGGACCAGATGACCCGCTGTGGTCCCTTCCAGCCCTTCCCATTCTGTGATTCGGTGTGGTGCTCTTGGCACATGGAGCCCCTCATGTCTCTGCAGAGGATTCTGGCTGCACCCCAGCACACATCGGTGCATCATTGCCTGTTGGCTCTGTCAGCTTGGTGGCACTTAGGGTTGCAGTGTATGTGAAGGCCAGGTAAATTATGGCACCTCCCTGCAAAACAGATAACTGTAGTTCACTGCTGCCCTTAGCAGCAGTATAATTTTGCTGCACAAGCAGCACTAATCCAAGTTATTTAGCTACAACTGTGATCCACCTTAGTTTAGCTCTGTGTTTTAGAAGAGTCTGCTGTTTTCCACTGCCAATGGATGACTGCTCATATCTTACTGCAGTGTGCTGACACAAAAAAACTGTAGCGCATGTGAGTTAAGATGCCACTATGGTTATGCTGTAGCATATTTGAAAGCTGTAGAGTTTAATGGATTCTTTCCAGTTCTCTTAAATGGAGTGATAATGTGGGAGTTTTAACAAGATGGTTTATCAAGTGTTGATCAGACTCTTAAAGTATGAGCTGCCCCTGTCCTGTTTTCAGTATCATAGTTTTCCCAGCTGAATTTATACCGAAACAAACTCTGAAGATCAGGGAAATAATCTTTGCTGTAATATTAAGCAAAAGCATCTGAGAACCGTTTTCATAAGGAAGCATCAAAAAGGCTATTTACTGGCATAAGGGTTAGGAATTCTTGTCTTCTGTGTCAGATGGAACAGCAATACAGAAAACAGCAGCCTCAAAAAACTTACAAGGAAATATTCATGTTCTTGTCTAGACTTGCATTGGGTGGAAAAAAAAGTGTTTATCTATTTACAGTAACCACCTTAAAATTCATGGTTGCATGCACATTAAATGTTAGGATAGGATTACTTAAAGCTTGGTAGAGTGTTTGTGGAGTATATGTAACTAGTCTGACGCCATGAAGAAACACTTGTCTTCAAATTAATCTGAACAATCAAAACCATTATAGAGCATTAAGAGGTGTTTGAAGGATAGTGTTGAATTATCACTCTTGATTTGGTACAATTTGAAGGCTGGAATTTCATCTCTCTGGCCCCTCATTGTTTGGGTTTTTTGGTTTGTTTTGTTTTGCTTTTTAATTCCTATTACTCTTCTACCCACAGTCTGTTCCCAAGATTTCTAATACCTTAGAACAATGAAAAGTACATTGGGTTAGCTAGTGTGTCGGAGGGAGAGGAAAGATGACAAGGCTCATCTTCTTTGTTAGCACCATTGTTACATGAGTGATATAAAAGAAATTATTGAATTTTACACTTCCAGCAAGGAAATTCTTAACATTGGCAGGAAGGAGGAAAGCAAATATTACTCATTGGGCTTTCATGTTTAAAATACTGTTTAATAGAAAATGTCGTCCTGTCTTCATCTTTGGAGGTTTTCTATACCAGATTGGTAAAGCTCTATGAAACCTGATGTTACTTTGCTTTTAAGAAGTTGAACTAGATGACTTTCTGAAATCTCTTTCAACCTCAATTAACCCGTGTCCTGTGTATCAAATATAGATGGAATTTGTTTGTATTTACTTTTAAGGAAGTGATTTCATCCTCTGATAGCTTTAGATTGAGATATTAAAATGACTGTGTATGCCTTGAAAAAAAAAAACCCCAAACTAAAAGACCCCAAACCCAAGCTAATGTGCATGTTGTGTGTTTTTTGTTTAGAACATGGATTCACAGAAGGATGTTCAGCCCCCAAAGCAGCAGCCAATGATTTACATTTGTGGAGGTGAAGAAAAGACATTAGTGATTTTTTTTATTGTTACTGGAGACTTGGTGTTTTAATAATGAATAATGCTTAGTCATTATACTGAAGGGTACATAGATACAAATAGTTGCAGTGTGTATCCTGATGATCTTTAAAGCTTTATGCATTGGTGGTAACACATATATGGGGTACATATGCAGTGGTGGAAGTAATTCCCTAGAGCTTGTGTTGCTGTGTGGAGCTCCTCCATCTTTGCATGTTTTATTGACAATGCTGTAAGGGCACTCAGCTTTCACTGAAGTAGTGCAGTCAAATTCTCTCTTACCTATAGATAAATCAACAACTTAAAAATCGGTGATTTTCATGAATCCCTGAAGTATTTTGTGTTTTAAGAAAACAGACTCTGGGCTTTGGAGGGCTGAGCTGAAATTGTCATTAGTAGACAGTCCAGTACCAAGTGTGGAATGTGTTCTGTGCAGTAATATTTGGATGATTTTTAGCAAGATTCTCTTTTATCTTAATGTAAGTGAAGCTTGCTTTTTATTTTCTCTTTTTTTTCACGGTATCTTGTTATCATTGAGCTCTTGATACAGATTCACTGCACTTGCTGTGTTTGTTTGCCACAAATAGGAATTTGACTATCACAACTTTTCAAAGTTATCTGTGCATTAACAATGCTGTTTTTCTTTGCCCACTTCCTTTGTCTTCCTCCATGACATCAGAATGTCATACAGAAAATGAAATAAAGGCAAGAGATCCTATCAGGTGCAGAGAATGTGGCTACAGAATAATGTACAAGAAAAGGACAAAAAGATGTATCCTTTTACAAGTGCACTTGAATGCATTTGGGAAGCTGTGGATGGAGACAAGGGGAAACAGTGTAAGGGAAACAGAACAGAAGATTCAAATAATCACATAACAATTCTTTAGGGTCAAAAATCAATACAGTAGAACAAACTACTATAGCACAATCTCTGCAGTGTGATTTGGCACCTTGATTTCTCTCCTGGCACATTCTCTTTTTTTTTTCCATTTTCTATGCACGATATATTAAGTTATGATAGTCTGCTTGGTGACATACTGTGAATTGTTGATATTATTCAGTCTCTTATTAAAGATGGCTTTTGAAATACTTTATGTAGATAGTTGTGACTTTAGATTTAGACAGTCTCTCTCTTTTCCTCTCCCCCATCTTTTTTTCAACCACAATGTATTTTTTTCTTTAACTGCATTATTCCAGTGGTAGTTTTTGATGCCCGATGATGGCTGCTGAAGACGGTGACTTCATGATGTAATCTTTCTGATAACTTTGTTCTGTAAAACTGTGTGTAAATGCATGCTCTTATTTGTTTTAAGAGATTGAAATATTAAAGTTTACTGTAATACTAAATTTTGTCTATATTGTCTTCCAGCAATAGATTTCTAAAGCTGTTGTTTAAGTTGTAGTCAGAGTATGCAGTATTTTTTAAGTTCAGTGATAATTGTATTCTTTTTGAGTTATCCTTGTTTTCATTACTCTTATCTAAACTTTATTTGCATTTTAACTTTGCTGAATGTTCTTTGGACTCCTGTGAGCTGCATAAAATAACTGTGATTTGAATTAAATTCCACTGAAAATAAATAGAAGGCTACAGAAGGTTAGGTTTGAAACAGATCCAGATTCCCAAAGAGAAAATATTAAAGGACTTCAAAGCGCCCAATTCTGGCACCCAGTTTTGGATGTGTCAAAAGTATGGATGTCTGGAAGTGTGGAAAAAATCATTTCTCCCGAAAGAAGAGGGAGAGGGAGGCGATGTAAACATCAGGAAGCAATGTGGAAACAGAAATTTCCAAAGTGCTGTTTGACTTGTTTGTATTCAAGGAAAGAATTAGATCTGTGTCACCAAGATAATCTGGGTAGCATCCCAAAACTAAAATAGGACCTTGTTTTGCTTTTCAGATGACATCTCAGGGGTCTGTAATAAGTGGTGGCTTTGTGATGATGAGCCAAAATTTTTTGCTTCTGTCCATTTGGAATGTGTATTACATAATACCACTACTAAAGTGTACTACAACATACTGCTGGACTGTGTGTGCCTGATCTCAGTTTTGATGGTGCTAATGGTGCTGTTGAGATAATGTGCTTAACTCATCACTGGAATAGTATCTTTTTTAAGGTCTGCATGGCTGTGTGATGGCTTATAAACGAACTGCAGTGGCTTGTTAGAGGGGATAAGAAAAGCATTCTGAGATGCTGTTTAGAGGATAAAAAAAGCATTCTGAGATGCTGTTTTGGATCTGTTTGGTTAAGATTTTCTTAGGTATCTGATCTATGCTATTAAGACTAGATTTTTTCCTGGAAACCAGATACAGTCGGGTGTAAATGATAACCTTTTTTACTACACGGTTGCTATCCGTTCATCAGCCTACCCCGCACAGCGTGCACCTTGTGCCTGCATAGCAGAACGAAGGGGTCGGCTACTGACACGGCTGCTCAGAAGGGTGAGGAGGAGCGGGCAGGAGCAGCGCTGCCGCAGGTCGCCAGCAGTCGGAGGCGGGTTTGGCCCCTCTGCGGGTGCCTCTGCCTGCCCAAGGCGTTGAAGAGCCCCCACTGCCCTCGGGAAGGGACACGGACCTGCTTTGGAGAGCAGCGCCGGGGGCCTGCAGGGCTGACGGGCAGCACTGCTGTGGGCGCCTGGGGCACCGGCGTTGGGAGAGAGACCGCTTGCTCTCCGCCGAGTAAAATATTACACTGAAAACACAAGGGTGATGCTTATTAGAGCAGCACCCCCGGGTGCTGTATTTCTGCCCGCCCTCGGCAGGCGCTTCCCTCAGCCCTGATCCCCACCCTGACCCCAGCGGCGCCTGCGCGACTGGAGCGAGGGACGGGCGGCCCCTGGCTGCGGCGAGGAACGGGCCGCGTCCGTGTCCCGGAGACAGCGCGGCACGGGGCAGGTGGGTGCCGAAGAACGACAGGCGACGCCGGTGTCGCTGCTGGAGCCCGGCGGGGCTCTGCGGGAGCCTGGCCAGGGCGTCCCGGGGGAGGGCAGCGCCGTGTCCCTGCCGCCATGTTGTACATAGCAACAGTTGCTAGACACGGGCCGGCCGCGCTGCCTCGGCGCCGGCGGTGCGTGAGGGGAGCCGTGGGTGTCGGCTTGGAGGTAAATCCGTGACTCCGGGCTGGGGGATGTGTGTGGGAGCCGTATTGGAGAGGGGCACGCTGGGCTGTGCCGGGGCTGTGCCCCCGTGACTCCGGGCTGGGGGATGTGTGTGGGAGCCGTATTGGAGAGGGGCACGCTGGGCTGTGCCGGGGCTGTGCCCCCGTGACTCCGGGCTGGGGGATGTGTGTGGGAGCTGTATTGGAGAGGGGCGCGCTGGGCTGTGCCGGGGCTGTGCCCCCGAGCAGCCGCGGAGTCCTGGTCACCGCGGTGCCCGAGAGCTACGCTGGGCATCTCCCTCACGGCCATGGGACTGAACGGGAAAAACCGCCGGTGGTGATGAGCTCTTTATTCTTCTTTATTTCCTGCATTTGTCCTGCTTTCCATGTGCGTTATTCCTTTTCCAGTACTGAAACTGTAAAGTCTTGGGGCAGAATCTCTATGCAACACCTAATTATGACCAGTTATTATTTAAGTGATACTGTATTGTAAACATTTTTGTGTAACTACAAATTAATGTGTAATTATGCAAGACATTAGAACACAATTGTTTTAATTTGGTTTATAACTGCACATAGTTGTTATCACATACTAGCTAGTTGCCCTTATTGTATTTCTTAAAAATAACTGATCGCTTCACGCACTATATAAAAGGGGAAAAAAGAGAAGAATTTCAGCTCCATAGAGCTTGTGATCAAAGTAGAAAAAGATGCAGATGAGCAGATCAAAGGTACAGGTAGACAGAAATGTCCCATTTGAATCCCTCGCTTCATCAGTTATAGACTTACTGGAAAAGATTCAGATTAGTGCTGTAATACAATCAGAGACCCAGAAAATGCAGTTAGTGAGGAAAGAAAACTGGATTTATTTTGGCTACAGGGAAGCCAAAGGTTTTAATTCCTTTGGTTAACGTCTTCCCTCTGAAGAAAGGAGTGTCCTCCACTATCTTTACTTTCATGCTTATCCCACTTGCTTAAAACTGGTATGTGTTAAATAAAACAGAGAATGGGGTAGGCAAAAATTGGCAATTTTTCTTTAAGTGGTCTTTCTGAATTGTACTGCCTTGCAGAAGCAGTAGACTTGCATACTCTTACAAAGCATATCTCATACTTCTGTCAGTAAACCTCTGTCAAGGACAGTCCACGTGATCAGGCCTTCAAATCTGGTATTTTTTCTTTTACAGGTCTGCTTGCATGAGAGGGTGGAGTGTGAGCAGGTTTATTCCTTAAACTGGCATTACTTCAAAATGAAACTAAATGTTTACAGAATCACTATTTTTTTTTTCTTTTAATATTTAGTTATGGGTGATGAGTCAGTACCATTTTTGCTGGGCGAAGGAACCACTAAAACATATCAAATACCTATTAGTCATCTGGACTACAAATTCATTGAAAAATGCACAGATGTTAAGCACCTGGAAAAGATTCTCAGGGTATTAAGGTAAGTGTATTTTTTTACCTTCATTAATAATTACATTCCTGCTCAGTAAAATTTGAGGGAACCCTTTTCTATATACTCTTATTTGTCTGACCCTGTTTGTGGCTTTCTAATTTAAAAATTAAAATACAAGTTTAAAGTAATCATCCTAAATGTGTCCCAATGATAACACTAGAAATCCAAGTCCTTATTTAGCCATCCAAAAGGTTTGAGTAACTCAATGCCAGGTTTTTGTCAAGTGCTGCCACTCTATTTTGGTTCTCTCATGATCCATCTTGCCTGACTGGTAATTTCAGATGCCACACCTGTTTAACTTTTGCTGTAAATGACAGAAGCGTCTTTCTTATGAGCACTGTGGTGATAATTTTGAATTGTGTATGTGGAAAATTTGGAAAACGTTTGAAGGGTAACTGGAATGTTCTAATAAAAATGTTGATAGTAAAATTGGGTTTTAACATGAAAATAGTCCTCTTGCAGTCACTGTAGTGACTACACATGGAGGGAAATATGAAGGATGTGGTGCAGTTTATTTCTTTTTCATTAGCATTTATATCTGTGCATTTTAAAGGTCTGGTGAAGAGGGATGTTACCCTGAACTTACGTTGGTTTGTGAAAAGCGTATTGAGCATTTAGATCCAAGGAGCAGAGTTCTGAGAAAAGATAAGCCTGCAGCCACAGCTTCTGATTTCACAGCTGAAGAATGGGAAGCAATTAATAGTGAACTGATGGTACAGTATTTGCTTTATAATGGTCCATAATATAATCACGGTGATGTATCAGTCTTCTTTTTGTGCCTAAGTAGAATGTAATTACTTGATTAAAAGAGGAACTGATCAAAGGGTTATGTTGAGTTTTAAAAATTATTTTCTTGCTTAATGTCCTTGAACCTAAACTGCCCATTTCAACTCTACAGATTTGGTTTTTTTTTGTGGATCACTTTTTATTCAAAACAGCACTATTGCTTTTCCCCATTAAGAGCAGTGCTTTTTAAGGAAAATTTCTCTACTGCCTTAAGGTAAAAATATGTTATTTATTTATTCTCAGAGCTGGCTGACAGAAATGAATGAAGATGATAAGAAATCACAGTTCCTGAGAACAGACACACCAAATGAAAGACAAGATAACTTGCCTCCCATTCGTTGTTCCAGCAGCTGCCTTCCCACTAATCAGGTATCTCCAGTCTTTTGTGTTAATTATAAGTGTTAATTATAGGTTTTTGTAAAACTGGGAGATTTTATATGTATGAACTTCTAATCATTGTGCCTTTCTTACTAGATTTATTTTGTTAACCAGAAAATAAAAACGTTAGGCTCCCTTGCAAGAGACCAATGCTTAAACCAATGCTTAAACAAAAATGCTTTCATAGTACTAGCATGTGTATTGTAATAATATTTTAATTCTGGTCAAGAATTCACTGTCAAAGTAGATCTCCTTGAGCACTCTTATTATGTTCTTCAATTCATATTTCAAAGTACTGTTTATGCATGTGAACTAGACTCCTTCTGGATGAAATTATTCCGGGAGATTTTCTCCAGCTGCGAGTAGGCTTTTGTTCCATGGGGCCAGTCAGGAGCTAGTCCAAAATAAACACCCTGGAACACATACAGTGTGGATGTTAGACTCTGTGCAGCAATTGTTTTACTCTATAGCCACTTCTGTATTGGGTAGTGCCAGTGTACATGTAGCCTTTGATTCCACTTATTTTATACCTTGTGTTGGTATTCCCACTGCAGTCATAGAGCATATTTCCTAATTTAGCCCTTAAGTACGCTTAAAAAATCTTCATAACTACAGAACAAATATTTACATATTTTCCTAGGTTTTAGTTTCGTTGTGTTTTGGGGTTGGTTTTTTTTCATTTATTTATCTGCCTGAAATCAGCTTTTCTGGCCAGCTTTTCTTGCTAATATTAAATACAGTGCTACTGAAGGGATTGGCAGACAAGTAGGCATCGATGGGATTTTTTTGAATTGTCAAGTGTTGTCATGGATCACTTCAGTCTGATTATCAAAATTTTCTTTGAAATTCTGGGACACTGCTATAAGAAATGCATTAAGCATTGTTCTTTTTGGACGTTTGTGAGTCAGAAATGTTATGAAGGGATCCTTACAGGTCATGTGATATTTCTTACTAATTGATTTTTGTCTTGAATATGTATTAGTAAATGCCTAATTTGTGTTCCTGTGTTGTCAGAAACTACTTCTTATTGTCAGCTGGCACATAGATGTTGGACCCAGACATTTGGGACAGCTAGGCAGTCTCTGTTATGTGGTATACAAAGAGGCTGGGGATTCCAGCAAATCTTTTATAAGTGGTTAGTGTTGAGACTAAGGTGTGCCTGTGTTTGGTTTGGTTTGTGGGGTTTTTTTTAATTAATGTGTTTTCTTTCATATTTTACGATGTATGTTCCTCTTGACTATCCTATTTTGCTGAGATGGAGTGTGCCACTCTAGCTTTATCCTTGATTCATGTCCTGTATAACTGCTAGAACAGAAAATGGTATAATACCATTTGAACTCAGTAAATCCAGTTTAGAATGTAAGCATAAAATGATGGAAAGTGTCTTGAAAGGTAGGATACACCATGTTACTAAAGAGGATGTGTTCTCCATTCAAAGACAAAATATTTATTCACCTTTTCTTTTCCTTCTCCTTTAAATCATGCAGTCTTCATGGTCATAAAACAGTCTTCAGGACACATTTTGTTCTTTTGTTCTTCAGCTTTTGTTTTCCATACAAAGTTTAGGTGTTAGCATTATTACCCAGGAAACCTAGATAGAGCTCTATGCTTTACTTGTGGTATGTGATTTCCATTCCTTTTGTCTAAGCAGATGGCCTCTGAAGGAATTGTAACCTGTCCTGGAAGAGAGAAGGGAAGCCTGAAACATTTTATGCAGCAGTACAGTTATATCACTACTAGATCCCTACTGAATAAAAAGAAGCTGTTTGTATAGCATACACTAAATTTATACCTGTAACATGAAGTCTCAAAAAAAATTTAATAATATACCTAATCAGCTTTTCTTTTTTTTTCCTTTCTGATAAAGCTCTGTGTCATCTCACAATTTTTAAACATGTTTGGCTAATCAGTTAGGACTATAATTATTTTTCAGACTGGCATCATATAATTTTTAAGTGGGATCAAGTTTAAAGTCATCCTGTTAAATTTATCCTCTCTGCTAGAAAGAAATGCACAAAGCCTTCCATAATTTTATGTTGTTACTTGGTTGGAGACTGTTCATCTGATCTGATGCATAAAAAGTTCAGCATTTTCAATGAATCCAGTTCTGGAAATCATTATTGACCCTAAACCAGTGTATTGCACTAATGGGTAAAGGTTTGGTAATGGAAGCATCTTGTTTTGTCTGCAATCAGATTTTCTTGCTGATACCTCATGTAGGTATAGTTTCAGTTCACTACTGTTAGTTTATAACTCTCTGTAGTGTTTTCTTTTAAATTGGGTGAATCCAGGGGGGGATTTTCCAAAAATGGACTGAAAAAGAGTTAAGTTTATGTAATATCTCCCTCTATAACACAATGTGGAAGTTTGTCTTACACCCCTGTTTTCCTGTCATACTGCCCAGAACTGTCTTAACTGTTCACACCACATAATTATTATTTTTGCTGCCTCATTTCGTCCAGGAGAGAACTAAAGCATGTGTTTAAAGATACTCATATTCAAAAGAGTGTCATTTCAGCTTGGGTGCCTTGGCCAAACTGGTTTTCTAATACTATTCCAGAAAGATTTGTGTCCTCAGATACCTTGTCATGCTACAGCCCAGGGCATGCAAAATGCATTCCAAGTTTTATGTTCTAAAAATCCACTGTGATAGGATCTAATAGCCTTCATGTTGTTTTGGATATTCTGAACTGAAAACGAACACTGGTTAGCTGACATAGAGTAGTAATGTCTTAGGCCAGCACACAGGGCCCACAGGAGAACCAAGGCCAGGTTGTGTCACCTGTGCTGAAGCCAGTTTGTGTGTTCCTCTTTGGTCCAGAAAGTGTTCACTGGGCTTCAAACCCAGTGGGGTTCGTGCATTAGGAATTATGGCAGGAAACATGACAGAGATTTTTTGTTTTCGAGTTCCACGGCATGCAAGCGTACATTTTGCATCAAAGCCTCTTGGATGAGATGCTCTGAAATATTACTGATCGAGAAATTCCCGACTCTGTTGGAACTACAACTCAATTACAATTATTTCAAAAATAGGAGGCTTAGAATTTTTAAAATTGTGGATTTTTGAGTCAGTGTTTCTCCCTAATTCCTTAAACATACATGCTATAGTTCTCTCCCTAAGTTGGAGTTGCACTAGTATAAGTACCTCATGAGACTTTCTTCTGAGAGTTTCAATATTTTTGCTTATTTAAATTAAGGACTTCTGGCCTGGAAAAAATAGACTTGATATTTATTAAATTAGTACCTTTGTAATATAAACCAGGATGGATATATAATGATAACTCATGTTTCAGGAAGGCATATTTAGGAGTTCCCTCCTCTAAACATGTGCTGATTGCTAAACGTATTTGTCATTTTGTCTTGCTTCCTGGAAGACATAACATTAAGAGTAATTCTGGAGTTACATACTACAAAAGTTTGTGTAACCTAACATTATAGATAGTCAGAAGTGTTTACAGGAAGGGTCACATTTGCATTATGTAAATTGAGGTGTTTACATACAGATGCAGAAATCTGTCCTTGTTACAGTGTCACCACTGGTAAAGCAAGTTTACAAAGCTTCTGGTCATTTCTTTGGTCCAGTTTATCACATGTTGAATTGAACTGGTACAGATATTTGGGGATTGTACTGTGATCTCTATCAGATTGTTTAAACGCAGAAAATTGTAAATCTGGAACTCTACAAAGAATTACGCTGGTCTAACTCAGTGAATGCTGGATTGCAAGGTAAGAGGAGGATTGAATGGCCAGGGTAGGGTAGATAGGAATATTTTGAACTGGCTGTTCCACTGTGAAATAGCTGTTTGGAACCACACCTTGCTATTAAGTATTTTGAAGTCAACAAGCAGGGAGGGACATAGAAGTAGTATAGTCTCATGACAGAGGTAGAAGAGATGCCAAAGGTGACAGCTATGGAAATAGACTCCATTTGTGTAGGAGATGGATTGGGATACAAGGCAGTCAAATCTGATTGTCAGAATTGATTTTTGCAGGAAGGTCCTCAAGAGAAATTTTAGTTAAGGCAAGCCTCAATGATGGAGCTTGTCTAAAATCTAGAGTGAATGTAAATAATCTTGGAATTGGCTTTAGTGAAGTGATAAATGGTCAAAAGAAGTCCAGACACTACTTTGAAGTCATTTATTTGCAAATTTGTTGTGAGTGTTCCAGGGACTATCAAAATCTGTGCATTGAATTCTCTTGGGAAAGGGAAGCCTAAAACCAGGTTACTGATTCAATCTCAGGGTCAAACACCTCATCACAAGGCTGGGTTTTCCCAAGACTGAGTTCTCCCTTGCTATGTTGAAAGGATGGTTGGGAAGATGGCATCACAAGATACTAATTAGAAAGTTTTACTCCATGCCACTGTGATGTATAACAGGACAGCGGACAAAAAGTGTGCAACTCAAGAGCTCCTCAGATTACAATGATACATGAAATGCATCAAGATTTTCTTTGAACCAAGATAATTACATTTTCAAGACTGAGGTGAGATTAGTCCCGAATAGTGTTGGTTACTAGGAAAATACGTACTGCAGAAACCAAACTAAAAAACCCACTGTGAATTCCACTGCAACAAATTGTCTTACAGGCTGGCTGTTTGTTTCTCTTTTAGAACAAAAAATTGCAAAACAAACAAAGAAGCAAGAAAAACATACCACGGGATTACAGTGAATGGGACAAGTATGTGAAATCTCTTATATTTCAGTTTTTAATAAATCTTACTTAATTGTTTAACTAGAGAACACAGTTGATGTATTTTGCAGGAACACAGTATTAAGGTCAGTATTTCAGGCAACTGTAACTCTGAAGAAACTTTCGTTTTTCTTAATAAATATTCTGTTAAAATGTGAATAATGCATTGTGTTGCTAACAGCTGAGAACAAATTAGTCTATACTTTTGTACAAGCTGTGTGAAATACAGTAAGTCAGCAGAAAAATAAATAAAAATTGATTACTTAATTGATGAGATTTTTGAAAGCAGTTGTAGGGTTTTGTAACATGGACTTACAAATTTGGACTTCTCTATATCTAAAGCCACAGTTCTAAATTGAAAACAAAACTGATGAATACTTACTCCTGCACTGAACCCCACTAACCTCAAAGAATGAGCTTCAGGCAGGTTTACTGAGATGCAATTACACATAATAGAGGTTTAGCCAGTAACTATTTTTAGAATGGATGGAGTTCTGATACAAAGATACTCTGCATCATGTAATGGTGGCATATTGCCCTCCCAACTTACATGACAGGTTGATGCCCAGATTGTTGAAAAGCACATACTTGTGTTTTACATGGTAGGAGCTTTTCTGTAGTTCCTGAAATCTGGAACATGATGCTGTAGAATCAGAGTGAGGAGGCACAATTTTCTAGTGCAGTAGATGGGGAGCTAAATCTAGATTTTGTGGGGTTTGGGTAATGAAACTTTACCCTAAAGCCCCTATCAAAGCCCTGTTTTGCATAAGTTTTGCATATCAGTTATTTTCAATGCATGTATCTTTCACAAATTGCTGTCTTCTTGCTCAGATGTGGACAAAGAAAATAGGTTATAAAAATAATTTCTGCAACAATTTATTCTTTCATTCGTTTATTCTTTACTCTTGCTACTGTATCTTTCCAAAGTAATCACGTGCAGATTTTGTTTGCACTTTTATGTACACAATCTTTAAGTGCTTTAGCATGCTGATAATAATACAGTTTGTGAATTTTCCCATAGAGTGTATTTAGTTTGGATTATGAGTATACTGAAACAGAGTTGTATAAAAGACATTTTCCAATTTAAAGCATATAATGTTTTTAAAATGTTTTGAGGATACCTTCAAAACTTTCAAATAATTGTTTAGGCAATTTCTGAATAAAATTTTTTGCTTCTTATTTTAAAAATATTTATTTGAAATGTGGTTAGTTTATAATAAATAGATAAAAGTAAGCTAGCAACAGATCAGATTCAAAATGGAGAACAATTAGCCTCATGTAAAAAGGTTTTGAATTGAATAAATTTTCAAAATATTGTCTCGACTTCAGAAAGAAATTATTCATATTGTCAAGATTATTGTGAAAAGAAAAGGCTATTTTTCATTACGCCCTACACAGAAAAGCAGTAAGAATAAGTTTCTGGTGTAGGAATTGATTAT
The DNA here is from genome assembly GCA_013397115.1 of Edolisoma coerulescens. Taxonomy (NCBI): domain Eukaryota; kingdom Metazoa; phylum Chordata; class Aves; order Passeriformes; family Campephagidae; genus Edolisoma; species Edolisoma coerulescens. The sequence goes on along the minus strand of VWZW01004700.1, from coordinate 1,940,305 downwards.
TACTGTATTTGCTTTACAGTACTAGGGCAGCAATATTTCTTTGATATACGTTCCTAAACACTGTTTTCAGAAGCTGCTTCAGAGTAGCTTTGGAAGTGTCTGAGACTACTTCTCTTAGGTTTCCTGTATAAATTGCTTTGAAGCTGTTTCTTAGTTATTTTGGCAAAGGCTGATAGAGATGTTTGATAGGGCTAGGATTGAGCCTGATTATACACTTCCTTAAATTTTACCATTGTCTTTTTTGGGGGGAGATGGTGAGGAGGTGAGGCAGAGATTTTTGTTGGTCACAGATAAGTGAACACAGCCTGTATCTCTTTTCCTTGGTTTTATAAGGGAAATACAATATGCCTTTCTATCAGCTGAGGAGTCTTGCTATGAAGCACTATTGAATTTGTCATTTGTCATTAATTAAAGGTTTGATGTGGAAAAGGAATGTTCTAAAATTGATGAAGACTGTGAAGAAAGTAACTCAAAAGCAAGATTCTTCAGTAGGCCAAGTCCACCTATAATTGAAAAGAAAATTGACACAACTGGTAATGTCTTAGAAACACAATTTTTCTTTAGTTGTAATACTGTGTTGTAGAGTATGAATACAAATTGAAGAAGTGTATCAGAGTTAAAGTACCTTTATTTTTCAGCCCCTAAAGATACTAAAAGTTGTTAGATCATCAAGTGAGCTTGAAGCTATGTTTGAAAAAAATCTAGTCTTGCTTAATAAATAGTAAGAATGTTTATATTGTGTTTAGTTGAGAGCACTAGGTAAAGAAGTAAAGCATACAGCTGGTAATATAAATCAATGGTAGAGGTTAGCCAACTGCTTTTTTCTTGCACTCTGAATTGTATCATAGTGCCTACCAGAAGAATTTAATGTTTTATTACAGAAAATGAAATTCAGTTTTGTCTTTTAGTAAGTCATGTGCTTTTTAAAAAAATGCGGACTATGAGATTCAAAGTATTTTATCTGACTGTTTTGATTACATCTGTTCAAGTTGTTAGTTGTTGTTGTGTAGAAATATTTTTCACTAGGAATGACAAAGAGAGAGAAAATTTTTGTTGCTACTCGAGAAAAAGAAAAGGGCAATGAAGCCTTTGCCATTGGTGATTATGTGGAAGCAGTGACGTATTACACTCGGTGAGTAAATACTATTGTGTTCTTTTATTTTAATGACTCTTACTTGTGAATGTTGTTTTTAGACCAATGTAATTGAAGCAACTTCTTATTGAAGCAACCAGTGACAATCAGATTATTTTCAAAAGGGCAAAAAGATTTGACAGAAAAATATTTAAAGCACTGATGCATCCTGATATTAATTTTTATTTATCGAGAAGAGAAGGGGCTAGATAGTGATGGAATACAATCTGCAGGTGTCACAAACTTCTTCAGATTTTTCAAACCACTGAGATTCATGGGCATGTTTACAAAAATAAATGGAAAAGCAGAGTTTTGAGAAACTAAATTAATTACAAATGTAATTTAACTCCGTGCTTTGAAATGGTAAGAACTTAAAAAAACCCTGAAATCAGAAGTGTCAAAGTTCTCATTTAGAAATTTAGAGTACGTGGGAATCTTGGGGTGTTAATTACCAGTATAAATGGAGGGTAATGCTATGACACTACTGTGAGATGAAACATGAAGATAATTCATGGGCTATGATATAAGGGGATAACCTTGAAAAAAAGTATGAGAATATTAATGCATTTGTGGTCAGTGCAGATAAGTATGGAGAAAACAATGAATAGAAATGGAGCAGCAATAAAAATAAATATTTAACAGATTTATGTTTAGGAAGTATCATTCATATTGTCATTGAAAGAGGCAGGGTTATAAAAATTTACCTGGAGGTTGCTGATACTGATAGATAGATGGATAGATATGTATATATATGTGTGTGTGTATGTACTTGTAATGATATTCATAGAGCACAAGCTGCTTAACTGAGGCATTTCATGTGTGATGGGATTTTTTTTTCTTGACTTGCAGCCTTAAGATCTTTCTTGTTTTGTTTGGTTTTTTTTACACAAACATAAAAAAGTCTATAGCTGTTTTTCATGTACAATAATTAAAATACAAATACATAATATAAAAATAAGTCAAAATATCTGCTTTTGGAACATAAATAAGGTACTAATTACTAAGGATAGGCAGAATCCTTTCTAATGGAGAGTTTTCCCATTTTTGACCCCCATGGGGCATTGTATGTGTTCTGAAATGTATGATATTGACACCATTCTGTTCCAACTGGTCACTTTTCTAATCCTATCTGAAATCTATTTTCTTAGACTTACAACTATTTAAGTAAAATATTTTGGAGTGAATTGTTAATAATCTGAAGGGGTTATCTGTATATGGCTAAAATGGAAAACATAGTCTGACCTATTATGCTTACCCATTGGCTTTCTTGACTGGCTTGTCAGTCTCTTGCCTGTTCCAAGACAAACCTTCACACATTTAATCACTGCTTGGACTAGAATGTATCTCCTCTTCTTCCTCACCCTCCTAGCCTTTCTAAAGAGCATGCACAGATTATCCCACTGGGATCCTAGCTGCATAGACCTTTTATTCTTTTTTTGTTTCCCATGTGTTGTGCATTTGTGGACAAGCATTTGAGATTGTTCTCAATCATGTTCTTTTCACAAGGAAAGTATGAGTTTATTGCAGTGTGCTGTCTCCCTGGCACTTCCATTGCTACTCTTTCCAGTGAACACAGTTTAGGGTCCTTGCAATATTAGCAAGGTTGTTGGCAAAAATTTCCTTACACCATTTTGTTGTGTGCATCCTAGCTGTCCTTATTCCTCAGAGAGGATGTCCTGTCTTGCCATTTTACAAGCAAGATCAAGGAGAATCCCATGTGTTCCACCCCCCCCCACACCATGCTCTTCATCATAACCCCCAGAGCTGTGTAGTTACTCTTCATACTCTCAAAGGTTTCATTTGGCAGTTTTGTTGGAGTCTACATGGATGGCAGGAAGAGGTAGTAGTCTAAGTGACAGATGAGCCACAGCATCTTCTCTGCAACATCTCAGGTCTAAGCCCTAGCAAGCAACAGGCCTCTGAAAACAGTAAATCTAGTCGGTGTAGGGCTGCCTGTGGTCTCACAGGAGGGAGTCTCTAACCACTACTGTGGTTAGAAAATCAGTATTAATATTGCTGTAGTACTGTTATCAGCTTCCAGTAGTGAAGTGTTTCTAGATTCAGGTTTTCTAGCTATGAGTCTAACATGGTCAATATTCTCTTTCTTTTAGGAGTATATCAGTAATACCAACTGCAGCTGTGTATAATAACAAAGCTCAAGCAGAAATCAAACTGCAGGACTGGGACAGTGCTTTGCAGGATTGTGAGATGGTACTAGATATGGAACCTGGCAACATAAAAGGTAAAGTAGAAAATAAAATTGCTCTTCAATGTATTATTTTATCTTTAGCAAATAAAATGGTACATGTTGTTAGTTGACTTAACTGAGCTTTAGATCAGGTCTAAGTACAAATAAGGAAACAGCGTAGCTCCCCAAAGCAATTTTAGTGGTTCTTTTGGGGGTTAGTGAAGTTTTATGCAGTTCATCCTGTTGATCTGTAATGGGATTTCTTATGTGGCAGCACGTTTTTCATATGATAACCATAAGCCCTCTTATATTCATACAGTGCAGTGTTTCCATATTACTCACAATGAATTATAAATTAATTTATAATTCATGTGAAAGCAATCAAAGTTGCTGATTTATTCCTTTCTGAGGTCAAGGACTTGAATGTAGCTAACTGTACTTGCATGGGTGGAGGAGGAAAATTTAAAAACTATGAAAAGGTGATTCACAATTCATGACTGCTGCCTCAAAAGACATCCTGTGAAATTGCATCATTAAAAATTATCAAGGGAACAGTTATTACTAATATAGAAGTAAGTGTAGAATTTTAAAAACTTCATAATTACACTTAATATGTCTAGAAAAAATAGTGTACTTTTATTCACTTTATACTTTAAATACATAAATAATACACTTTGTTCTTTTGTAGCTTTGATGCGCCGTGCCACTGTACACAGTCATCTGCAGAATTACCAGACAGCTGTAGAGGATCTGAATGAAGTGTTGTCTGTTGAACCAGAAAACTCTATAGCTAAGGTAGAGATCAATGACTTGAATATGGCTAGAAAGAGATTGTATGCAGTTGTAGCATAAAATGAGTACAGTTTATGTTGTTTGATTTAACTATGAGTTTTGAGGACACGCTCGATCTGCTGTGCCATTGATCAGTTTCCCAAGACCACATGTGGTGGAAATAAGTTACTTGAATGTGGCCAGATCTTCTGTTCAGGACATGACTGTGAGGAAAAGTCTTCTCTATTAATGTAATTTAGGTGCCTAAAACATTTTCTGCTGAACATGCTTACAGTATTGGTGTCTTAGCTGATCAAAGTTATTTGGAAATTTCTCTTGAAAGGATCCATTGAGACAGGTGCATTTAAGTTTGAATACATAACGAAAAGAAAAATTCAACAGAGATTTTGTTGCTATAGTGGTAAAGTTAACCCAAAAGGCGAGGAGCTGGTTTCTGACCTTGTTTCAGCATGGTGTTATAAATCCCTATTTCTCATCTCCAGGGTAGAATGAAAAACCTTCCATGCCTCCTGATAAATCTGGACCCTTCGTAACCAGTTTTGGATCAAAGAAAGCCAGATGCTTTCTTTGAAAATTAAGGCCCGGATGTGGTCCTCGTACTACTATTGCTTCAGCTGTTTAGGAGAGGACTGGTTTTTGTCCTTTCATTGGTATCTTAGGGGTGTTTTGCAGGTTAGAACAGTCCTTGCATTTGGACTCCGCATGTCCTGAGAATCTTCAGTACTGGGCAGTTTTGATAGTAAATTGCTCTTTTTATGTTAGTTATGAGTCCGTCATACTACTACCCTCCCAATTTTTTTACATATGGCTTCTGGATGCTGTGCGATTGTCTCACCCTCTGAAATCTGTCCAGCTCTTGTTGGTGGCATATTGTAAGCTGCTAGCAGTTTGCTCATTGCTGCTTCTTCCTGTGGAGTTATTTCATCACCGCTATTGCTTGAACCAGTGAAAGTGGTACAAGCCTCTTGTGTCAAATTCATCATATACAGCATTTATCCCTTTTAGGGTGTTCCTGGAGCTAAGTTCCTGTCCAGAATAGTTCCTGAGTTTCACATCAGCCAAGGAATTACATGTCTCTAGATTTGAGTTCTAGAAGAGATTTTGGTTGGTTTGGGTTTTTTTTCTGTTTATAAGACTGAATCACCAAATAGCTTTTATCAGTCTGTGATGGCAAACTCACAAAGACAACAGTCTTTGTGAAAAGATGTCTCAAATAGGCTGTGCTGAGACTTCTTAAAATACCAGACATAGATGGTCACTCGTTTTGAGTACACTCTTCCATTAATTGCTTTGCTGAGCAGTACTTTTGTAGCTGAAAGCAGATGTCTGTACTTTGTCCTTCTCCATGCCAGCTATTATGCCTTGGCTGGCACATCTAGAAATGACATGTGCTTGGCAGGGCACTTTTTCAAGTTTCTCATTGCTTGGAGGATCCTCAAAACCCTCTAAAACTAAATATGAATGTGTGGAACATAAGCAGAGTGCATGTTTATATCCAGAATCACTAATATAAAAGTGAATTGGTTGTCAACAACTGGAATTCTTCAAGGTACTTTGTCCATGTGAATCTTTGCTTGATCCTGTTCTTACCTTTTTCTTGAGACAGGAAGTACTGAGATGGCACTTCCTTGCACAGCATGGAATTACGTTCAGAATAGCACAAAATATTGGGTGTGTCTTATTCTGCTCTGACAGTGTAAAGTGGTTTATGAGTTACAGTGATAGTACTGGGTTAATAGTTGGACTTGATCTTAAAGGTCTCTTCCAACCCTGATGATTCCAAGTGCAGTTAAAGGGTGTTTTTTGAGTAATGGAAAAATGTTATGGAAACATGTTTGATCATCTAATTGCAGCTCTTACAAGAAGAGCAAACCTTATCATTACTCAACAGTGTCTTTCTGCTGCACTGTTAAGAGACTGTTGTCTCTTGGTTCAGGTTCTCTCAGTTATATTTCTCCATCAGATGTCCATCTGACATCAGATTCTCCATAGCATAAATTTTGATTCTGATTTTAGGCTTTTTTGGACATTCTCTAGAGAACCTGTTTTCCACATCTCTTCTTAGTAGACCATGCCAGATCTCACAATTGTAAATCTACTTTTTTTCCTTTCAATTTAATTTATTTATTATTTTGCTTAAGCAGTGCATTCAAGAAAAGTATTTATTTATGGGATATCTTCTCACAAAGATGTGAAGATATCTCATGTCTGTCTCTTGTGAGAGAGACAGAAATTGACCATTAATCTTGGTTTGATGCTGACTCTCGGAAAATTCACCTTTATGTACCCTCTTTTTATATTGGCAATTTTTATCTTGATAGTTCTTCAGGATCTCAGATGGATTATTTAACAGAATGTATTTGCTGTACATAAATTGTAATTTAAATACATAATGAAAAAGGCTTCTGTTATTGCTGGTTTTTTTCTCTGTTGCAGAAAAGTCTGCTAGAGATTGAAGAGAAACTGAAAGGTTTAAATCCTATCTCTGAGCCTCAAGGCAAAGGAAAAAGAATACTTATTCAAGAGCTAGAGGATTCAGAAAGTGTTGAAGAAAGAGGGCAGAACACAGAAGAATGTGAAAGATGTGGTGGAGATAAAAGTAATGTCATATCATTTCCTATTTTATTTTAGCCTGAGGAAAAAATCATTGTCTTTGAGATTGTAATGTTTACTCACACAATTCATCCATATTTTCTTGCAAAGAATTTTGCCTGTTTGAAGACTAAAATTACAGTGACTACTTAAAGCAGACCTGAGTGTGAAATCTAGAATCCAGTTTTACTACACACCTGTGTAATTCTTTATAGAATGGGCATAACAGAGTCAAATAGAAAACATTGCTATAAATCACCTACTTCCCTGTGCCCTGTGTAATTTTACACCTGCCCTTTGATGTGGACCCAGTTAAAAATTTCTTCTGGTGTTAGAGAACATTTTGTGTTCCTGAGATCTTTCTCTCACACAGCTTTCCTGCCTTCCCACCAGCACATTTTTCTTCTGCATCTTTCTTCCCATGCTGGCATCAAAGGGTGTAAAAATGATCAAGTGTAATTTGTCAACATCTGTAATTTTTGTTGTTTGTTTTGGAAACTATCATTCTTTTTTTTTTTTAATTGTAAGAGGTCATCTCTGTGCTCTGAAAGTTTATATTAGAGGTAAACAACATGTAATTCTTGTACTGTATGTAGTTTACAAGCAGTTGAAGTGTATCTCCCGTTGCTGGATTAGTGTGGAGGCTGCTGCAAGGCTGCTGAGATGAAGCCACTGGCATAATCAGAATCCATGGCTTGCAGGAGGAAGTGAGGCAGCAGGGGCTATGAAGGCTTGCATTGGCCGGTTGCTTTTAGATTCAGCGGCATGGCTGGCCTCCAGCCTGCAACAGAATAACATCCCTAGGCTAGTTTCACCCTTCTCCTTTCTGTTGGTTTTGTTGGTTCTTTAAGGTGTCGTGGCATAACAGCTGTGACTTCTGTGTTTTCTGTGTTTTGTCTTGAAATTAGATCAGTCTGTGGGTTTTCCAACTTAATCGTGAATGTTGGACTGTACGTGTGTGATATAATAATGCATTATTGGCACACAAGATTAGGGAGAATACATTTTTCCAAATCAGCTGGTGTCCACCAAATCTCCTTAGCTAAAACCTTGGAAGAAAAGGTGTATCATGTCCCTAGCCTTAAATGTCAGTTAATGTGGGGTTGTTTTCTATTGTGAGCATTCAGATGACTATGTGCCTTCTAGCTCCATAGGAAGACTTCCATTCTGTTGATGAAAGGTTTGGCTTTTAAACATAGGGAAGATTGGCAACTGACGCCAATGACATATGTGTTCCTGTGATATATATATATATAAATATTTCTGAGATTTAAGTGGCAAGCATTTTCATAGATTACTCTGTATTTTGTTGTACAACTGGAAAGCAATATGAATTCAGTTCAGTTAATGAATAGAAATGTTCTGTCAACCTAACAGCAATAAGTAAACTAAACATCTAGTCCTGTAGTCACAGGCAGTCCAGTAGTCCAGTCATGTAATCATGTTTATTTCACATTCTAGTTGGTAAGCCTAATGCATTCCGACTAAACTTAAAATTTAGAGATTGGAAAAAAAATCAATATATTTTCTGTTTTCTTTAGTTCTGAAGAGGTCATTTCTGAACTTTGAACAAAACAGTCTAAATAGAGTGTAGTCTCTCTTCATCTTCTATTTAACTGAAAGCAAAAGTAAATAGAATCCTTTCTGTACAATAGAAATGGAAAATGGCTTCCATCCTACAGACTATAAAAGCCAGTATTCAGGCACTGTAAAACCTAAAAATCATGTATGTACTTGACAGAGCACCTGGTATTTTGACATGTTTCTAGAAGTTATAACCTCAAGTGATAAATACAGTTTAAAGATAAATTGATATATTTTAAATAGCCCCTTTCAATTAAGAAAAATTTGCTGAGTTGTGTGCTATTTACTTGATCTGTTACAATATTAAAGAGTATTATATATATAATATTATTATATATTATATAATATTAAACAATCCCCAAACTTCAAATATTCCTGTTAGAGTATTCAGTGGGTTTTTTTTTTAGTTTTATGATGTTCCTTCCATTTTAAGTTCTTTATTTTAGTAATAACATAAATTAAAATTCTTTCTAGTGTGCATTTGTTGTCATTCTGTTCAAAATTCTATCCATACTTTTAAGTACCTTTCTTTAATTGGAATTTATAATGTGTCTTGACTTTTTTTTTTCCTTAAGAAAAGTTCAGAAATGTTGGTATTTTTTTTAGCCCAGAATACTGCTTTCGTGAATATATTTCTCTGTAGAGACCAATACAGGAACATTGTTTATAAACACTGAAACTAAAAGACAATGAGAATTACATTTGAGAAGTATAGCTGTACAATTTTTTGCATGCTGTTTACTCAGACCTCAAATATTTAACCAATTAGCATTACCCAGCAGCTAAACAAGGTAACTGTCAGTATTCCTGTTGTCAGGGGGTCTCCAGACTCCAAATGCTGTGAAGGTTTCCTGTTTAATCTGGGACTGGTTCTGTGCACTTTGTCTTTAGGAAATTTCATCCTGTATTCAGGAAGCAATGTTCACATTAATAACATTCACATCACATACTATGTGCTTGCCTTGCTTTTTCTTTGTCTCTAGAAGATGGGATGCTCTTTGAGAGTGTTTCACTGTGTTTTCTAAAAGCTCATCCTATCACCTGTTCATCTGTGACACTTAAATTTTTTTTCCTGTTTTGGTGTTTGTACAATGAAAGCATTTTAGCATGTGTTTTAAGGCAGTTGTTAATGTACTGCTGTCTTCAGTCATCTGCCCAGCAAGCTTTTACCACCATTCTCCCTAGCAAATAGACTTTAAACCTTTTTGGCATATTTGGCACCACCAATTGGATGGGTGGGTGGATGTCTCAAATATAAATAATTTAAGTTTTACAAGAATGTCCATGTTGGTAGATTTAGCCTCTCATTGTTCCCACTGTGGAGTATGAACTTACTATTAAACATGGTATTTCAAAACAGGGCCCACAACTAGGTAGGAGGTACTAGAGGATGTTGTTTCTACAAATCTTATGCTTTCCCATCCTCTTCAGTTTGATTTCAGTAATGTTTTGTGTGTTTAAAAAAAAGTATTTCTTTCATTTGGAACCATCTGGAGTTTATCTATCTTGAGTCAGCTTCAGATGTTTAGTTAAAGTCAATTGAAAGTATCACTCCAATATATGAAAAAATTCCGTTGGACAGAGAAATACTTCAAGTGAAGGGAAGGGGAAGATAGCATCTTAATAGTGCCAAAAGGCAGAGTTGTCCTTCTGTGACTAGTAGTATCAAGAGTCAGGCTCTGCAGACATCTGTATTTGAGTACTGTGGTGCTAATCTGATAGGAATTCAGCTGAATAAGGAAGATAGAGTTGTTATTATCTAATACCCTTATTCTATGATTTTTCCTAAATAAATTTGTAATAAATAAAAGTGAAAGTTGAATGATCACAAGTATGTGCCAAAAGGTTTTTGACATGTCTAAATGAAATCTTCTTGAGAAGGATTTATAAGCTTTTATCCCGCCTATTTCTATGTTATATTTGAGGAGAGTTTTGTATAACGTTGCTGGTTTGTTCGCTTGTGATCTAATTTTAACATGCAAGCATTTTGATTTGGTCATGGAAAATCAAAGTGTCCGTGTTGTAATAGGCGGTATTTAAAGAGTTAATTTCAAGGTGAGCCCTGTACCATTCTGACACCGCAGGACAGGGGTTCCCGTGTGCCCAGCAAGGAGAAATGAGGCTTCACAGTAATCCCTTCTCAGTAACAACTGCAAGTTACTTGTAAGTAGGAATTCCTCTGTGTGCTTAGAAGTGTTTTCTGAGGCAGATAAGCCCCCCTAGCGTTAGGATGCTGCAGTTCTGGGTCGGTGTCCCTCTGCAGCTCCCCCCTGTCGCGGCAGGCCGATAGTTTGCTCTGATGATGCGGCCCTAACCCGGCTCATTAACGCCCTTGCAGGCTCCGCCGCGGCAGCGGCAGCGCGGGCGGCAGCCGGGGCGCCTGCCATGGGCAACGCGCACAGAAAGTCCCACGGGAAAGGCGGCAGCAAGGCGCGGGACAGAGAGACGCACAAGGGGAAGGACTCCGATGAGAGCGGATTAAAAAAAGGCGCATCAAAGAAATCGGGAAAGCATTTGTCAGACCATGAAGGTGAAGTTAATGGCTATTTACGCAGTGATGAGAACAGTGAAAGCCCCGAAGGTGAGGAGATCTCCAAATCGCAGAGAGAAGGGTCTCAGTCGGCTGGTGGTGGCACTTCCACTTCACTTCCTCCTACTGCAGCGAAACTAAAAAGTGAAGGAAACGAATTATTTAAGAGTGGACAGTTTGGAGAAGCTGTGCTCAAATACTCGGAAGCAATTGAATGTGCCATTGGTCTAGGTGAGTGTAATACCTTAAATCTGGAGCTGTTTAGGTGATTTAAAGGAACTACAAGTGAACAAATTTAGCCTGCCCCTGGATTTTTGACAGGAGTTACTCTGCAGTAAATCTTTTGTCATTTCAGTAGACAGCAATTCAGGTGACAGAAAATGTAGGGCGATGAGTGAAATAATGTTTTAATTTTCTTGGGGTAGAGCTGTTGGCATTTATTTGTATTTGAATACTTACATATTCTAGACGACATGGTAAAAGAAAACTCCTTACTGCTTTGCAGTGTCAGCAAACTGCATCACTGCAGTGCAACTTGGAATATGCAAGTCTTTAATTCTTGAGTGTGATTTCAATAATGCTATTTGATTTTAATCGTAACTTTTAGGAGAGCAAAGTCCCGACGATTTAAGTATCCTGTACTCAAACAGAGCAGCATGTTACCTCAAAGAAGGGAACTGCAGTGAGTGCATTCAGGATTGTAACAGGTAAATTGAAACCTCCCATGTAGAACAACAACATTCCTGGTGATGATTAAACATTTTAACTGATATATTGCTAGTGCTGTTTAACTCAGAACAGTATCAATAAAGTCTGATTCCCTGCCTAAATGACAGATACCTTTGTTGCATAAACAATCACATGGAAACTGGGAAAGGAACAACTTTTAACTTACTATCTTACTGTGTAAGGGCAGTTTTTAAGCTTATTATGTACACAGAAATGTGTAGCAGGATTAGAAGTTGTAATATAAAAGCAGGTTTACAGTGGTGTTCTGTAGTAACTTATATATAAAAGCTTTGTTAAGCCAGATGCTTATCACAGTATTGGAAATTGCTTTTGAGCACATGTATGGTGTATGTGTGTGTGTTCCCTGTATTTGGTTTGTTGTTTTGGTTTGGGGTTTTTAATACATACTTGACATCGTTAAAAACAGTAATTACAGCTGTTACGGAATTGAACTAAAATCCTTTCTGCTTATTGTGGCTTTTAAGGATACAGGAGTTGGAGAAGATCTGACACCTTCAATAACTTCTAAACACTGTGTCCCACTAAATTATTACTGCGTTTTTGATGTTTTGGGTTTTTTAAATATTTCCATAGATTGAGTTTGTAATGCTGAGGCTTAAGGTGCAAAAAAGTATCTTAAAAGAATTAGGAATCATATTAATTGATCAGTTGCATTTTTTGTACAGCAGAACTCAACTGTTAAAAATTCCCTCCAAAACTAAAAATAAAGTATGCATGTACCTTTGTAGTACAAAGGTACAAAACATTTAACTTACTATATATATTCTACCTGACAGAATAAGTTTTCTGAAAAAAATTACTCGTTAGTATTATTTTGTTAAAATAGATGCAGGATCACAGACAGCTGGCCAAGACAGCATATTTAAGAGCCATCACATTTTTCTATTCAGGAAGTGTGAAGTATGTAAGACTTCGGCTGAAATCAGTAGTACAAAGGTTTTAGGTTTTGTATTCTTACCGATTAGAAGCTTTTTTTTCTTGCTTCTTAATGGTAGTGTCCTTAATGCCATGCATATTTCCTGGATGCACAAGGACCCGTGATGCTTAGTGGTAGAAATAATTGAGAGACTGGGAAGCAGAACTGCAAACCTGCAAACACACGTAAATTAGGCAACGTCAAATAAATCTTCAGTAGGCAACACAATATAATAGATGATCTACAAATAGGTTACTTGATTTCAAAGTAAAAAATTATGCAGGGTTATATTAGGAGAGACCTTCTCCCCATGAACAGTGCTTGGCATTGCAAGAGGTTGCCCAGAGATGCTGGGCAGAGATTCCCGTAGAGGTTTTGAAGGCCCAGCTGTATCAAGCCCCGAGCAACCTTGTCTGATCTTGAAGCTGACCGTACCTGTAGCAGAAAGTTGGGACATCTCAGTCTGGATTGTTTTATGACTTCTTGAAATCAAATTGTCTAGACTCACCTTAATTTCACTATTTTGAAAAAGTTTATCTCCCTTTAGCAAGAATCATTGAAAAAATGTTAGTAGTTGAGAAATAAAGCCTTTGTGGATGCTTCCTATTGCTGGAAAAATGCATGGTGTTTGGAAGGAGTTCTAATTGCACAAGGTTGATCTCAGTGTTGACCAGGCAGACAATGAAAAGAGTGAACAGACAAAAGACAGGCAAAAACCTGAAGTCCAAAGAAGGATAGGTGTATATTCGTGTCCTACTCAATGGGGTTTTTAAGTGCATACTTTCATTTAAGGAAGAAGAACTGGAAGTCATGTAAGCAAAAGAGCACCATATACTTGAAATCCTTAGATTTCAAGTAGATCTACGCATGATTTAAGAAAAACAGCTTTTGCTCTTAAGCAGGTGCCATTACATTAATCATGTCTTGGTGATGAGAGCAGTTTTCCAGATGGAGGATAGGGCTTTGAGTAGAGTAAGCTGTAGTAAAAGCACTAACAATTTCAAAATTGAGTGTATTTTAGGGTGTTAATATGAACCACTTAGACGCATTTTCCTTAGTTATTTTACTTTAAGTGCCATCTGAAATCACAGAGTTACATAGAGTTGTGTATATTATAAAATAGTTTTATTATTCTTATTTCAGTTACTCTTTTTCAATCCTGCATTTTTCTTTTTTGTTTTCTCCAGAGCTCTGGAGCTTCAGCCATTTTCCCTTAAGCCTCTTCTACGCCGAGCAATGGCAAATGAGTCAATGGAGCGGTATCGACAGGCATACATTGATTATAAAACAGTCCTACAAATAGACAGCAGCATCCAAGCAGCAAATGATAGTGCTAACAGGTAACTCCATACAGAAATTTTCTGATAACAGTCAAAATAGAAAAGTAGAATTCAAATTTGTTTGTTTTCCATGCTCCCTCTATCTTGTACCTTCAGAGTTGTTGCACAACTAGTACATTATAGCTAGAGGATCATTTAGTTGTTTTCCCATAATTTCAGTTTTCCTCTCCTAGCAGTGAGTCCCTTTTCTGTTTTTCCAAAAGGTAATATTGTAAATATTTTGTTTTTACTAGTGCTTCTACTTGTTCTTTTTCCTAACTTCTATTTTATAGTATATAAAGTAATACTTTAAGGTCCATGCCTTTTCTCTGACATCCCATTTCCCTTTCATATTAACAGTCTTTCTGTGGCAGTTGGAGATTTATGTTAAGTGTGAATCCTTCTGCATGCTGCAGTTGTGGAAATACTGAAGTAGCTTGATACAGTGGTTGGCTACGAAGCTTAGAGGTGTAAAAAATGTAATTATTGTTTTCAGGTATTAATACTTTCAGCATTAATTCTTGCTGCCAAGAGAGACATTTGAATTTCTCTAATTACATTTTAATAGTATAAAATTGAAAACAGAACAGCTGCTAATCACTGAGCAGGAACCCACATGTGTGTGACTTTACAGTGGAATCTAGTACAAGTTTTTTCTTCCTAAGGCAAGGCCATGAGCACTTGCATTACTCATGGAAAAGTCCATAATATCTTTCTTTAAATCCTGCTTATTTGACCAGAGGAAATTGTGACACTTTATCATCTCTTAGAAGTCCTATTTTTTTGATAACACAACAAATTGTTAGTGATCTTCTGTATCTGTGGTGATAATAGGGCACTTGGATTGGTGGAATAACTGCTTTTCCTGGTACCTGTGTAATTTTTACACTTTTTAAAAATCTCATTGGCTTATTTTATCTGCAGATAACTCTTTTCATATTTCTCCTTGACTTGGAACTTGCTTAGTAATAAGCTTATTTCCCTTTTCCCCTTAACACTCTTCCTTTTCTCCTCTCTAGGCCTTCCTTATGTTTTTAGCTTCACTGCTCATTACTCTTTCCTCCCTGGCAACCCATCACCTTATTTCAGCTGCTTCTTCCTTCTTCTCTTCTGCTGGTAATTCATTTTTGCTTGCAAATTATTAGTTTCTAAACCATAGACTTCCTGCATAATTGAACTTTAACTATATTTTTTTTAAAATATTTTATCATTTGTAAATTCAACTGAAACTGTTTACTAAAGCATTCATTTTCATTTCCAAAGTAAGAGACCTTTCTAAAAACAAATTTTAAGAAAACATAACTGCCTTTTAACTTAAAGGGACAACCCCAAATGTAATTTTTTTGGTTGGTTTTTTTTTTTGATTTTTTTTTTTTAATATTAGGAAGATCAGGTCTTAACAACCTTTTTTTATTGGAGAATTTTTTTGTTTTTAATTTTCTGTGGTAAGTTGGATAGTGATGCTGTAGGATGCGGAAAAACTCATCATCCTACTTGTGTGTGAGGGTGGGTTTGATAAACCATGTTGAAGCTTTTCTCTCTGTGTTTACATAGCTAAGTAGACTTTCCAAAAACCTTAGAATCAGTTGCATATTTTTAATACTCACATAAAAGACAAAAATTTTTAATATCAAGCCTTTACCTGATCATTATGCAATCAAAAGGAAATAATTAAGAGTTTAGGTACGTAATGCAGACAAGTATATACAGTTATTTGACTGTTTATCATGTTGATTAGATGATGTTAAATTGTGTCTTTTATTGGTTCCTGAGGTGATTTTTTTAGATAAACTGGAAGGACTGTCTCTTTCAATGGTGTGTGTCAAATAACTGGAAATTGCATTTCAAGCATGCTTTTAATTAGTGGTATTTTCCTAGCTTTGTGAACATCCATGGATTTCCTACTTTGTGTATTTTAATTTCCTCTTGAGTGTTTCATTATTTGCTTTTCTCAGTTAGAAATACAGAAGCTCTAATGCGTGGGAATATATTTACGCATTTCCTCTTAGTAAATTGAAGTTTCATTCCGGTAGTCTCAATTCCTTAAGTATCAGTGAGCAAATTGCATGAAATGGCTTGGGAGCTGTTTTTGCAAGGTCCCATATGAGTACTGTGCTGCAGAAAGAAATTTGTGGTCTACTCCAGAGCTGCAGGATTACTGGGTCGGGTTGGGGTTTTGGTGGTGAGAAATGAGTGTATTTGTCCCAGCTTTTTCATGAGACACCTGTGCTTTTTAAACTAAGCATGGCACACAGGTATGCATTTTTGCAGAAGACTTTGCTTACATTATGGTATTACAAGAAGTCAGTTGATCATCAGATACTGCAGGATTCTGTCTGTGGATTTTGATGAATTAGAGTTTCTTCCTCCAACTTTTTAAGCCCATTAGGATAAATGAAAAAACAAATTAAATAGGAAGTCAATATGACTCTGGTTTCCTGTAGAATTACTCCATTACTTTCTCTGGGAAGTATCTAAATGTAATTAATTGACGTGTTAATATGTAGTGTACTGTTTTGTTGCCTAATAAAACAGCCTGAGTAAATCTTTGGGTTGTTAAATTTGTGATGTTGCTCCACATTTTTTCTTAGCAGTTGAGTTCAGGCTGTAATTAAAATCCTAAAGTTTTAGTGAAATTAGAGCATAGCAGTACTTGAACAAGCCACATTGTTGGTATGTCCTATAAAATACTTGGGAATGGTACAGGCAGCGGAGAGCCCCTGCAAGGGCATATGCAATTAACACACATTAAAATAGTCTTTTTCATCACTTAGAAAACAAACAAAGCAGCTACAGTATACTATGGAATGTGATATTCTGTGAATGAAGAAATTTACTTTCAAGTCAAAACCACATGTTTTTTATGCAGCATTGTGTAAGACAAACTCACTCATTATGTAGCTCTACAAACAGACTTTTTAGCCTCTGTCATTCTTTAAAATATTTTGGTAATTTCTATTTTACATAAAGGAGATTAGACCTGGTGTTGTTTCTTGTATCAGTCTTGAGTGCTCTGGCTCTGTTGCCAAAGTATTATACTGATGCTTTTTTTTTTTTTTAATAGCTGTTATTCAAATACTTGAACAAAATTAAATAAGAAAACTCCATTGGGTAATTTATGTTCATTCTGTGTTGTTCTTCATGTCACTTTCAAGGTTCTTAATTTTTAATTTTTTTTGGATGTGTGTTCATGCAGTATGTTTTTCACACCTGTGTTAGATGGAAGTGCACCTGATACAAAAATTTCAGTTTTATTTGCTGTAGTATCAATGTGACTTGCTTTGCTCCTCGATTCAGAATTTTCCTTTGTTAAAGTACGAATTAGACTTCTTACCAGTTAACTTGATTGTTAAGCCCATTTTGAGATTAGGAGATGTTTATCTCACTCTTATTCTCATAATTGATTTTTTTTTTTTTAAACACTACAAAATTTCAAAGAGAACCATGAAATCTTAAATGGCTTCACTTACTATGTCTATTTATGTCTTTCTCCAAAAGAGGAAAAAGGTAATGGGAAACTCCCACTTAAATGAATTTTGGATTGAACCAGTCATATATGGAAATAGTTGACATATATATATGTGTTTGTTTAAGAAAGACTAAACAGCGTTTATATATAATTAAAGCATTTTTAAATGGGATTGATTTATATATTTCTGAATACGTAACTATAAAATGCAACTTAATGCAGACTACTTTGTGACCTGCATTGCTTTTTTTAGACAGTTGTTGTGGAAGAGGTTGCATTTGACATTTGCAAATTTAAGAATCACATTTTGCTTGAGAATATCATAATCTACACTTACTACAAATAACACCTATGAACACCTGAGAAGAGTAAACAAAATAAATACATGGATTTTTTTTTTTCATATTTCTTTAATGGATGTGGTAGGCAGCATTTAGAGCTTAGTTGCAGAATGAGTCATTGGCTTAAATATTTACAGATCATGCTGAAGTCAGCTTGTCTTCTAAAGGGCAGCATAATACTCTTAAAAAAAGTGGAAAAAGTCTCAGTCTTAAATGGATGCAATACTGTTGACTGCTGTGACAATATTCTTTTAATTAGTCTTAAGGATATTTGTTCAGTTTTTGTTTTGTTTTTTTTTAATTAGAACATTGCATTATTTAATTTGGTTGTAAGTTCTTAAAGTGTGAGTTAAATGTATGAAAAGTCATGTTGGTGGGGCTGTTCTTTTTCAGAATAACGAAGATCTTGATAGATCAGGATGGTCCCAGTTGGAGGGAGAAGCTGCCACCAATTCCAGTGGTTCCAGTTGCTGCTCAGCTACACAGGTGGAATGGAGGAAGCCTCACTTCAGAGAATAAGCCAAGTACTATAGACATCAACAGAGAAGAACAATTGCAGATGAATCGTATGTATAGCTAATGCAAATACACATTCAGAAAATAAAACCTAATTAGAAAATGGAATACATTCTAACAGTGTCAAAGAAGCTGCTTTAGAAAATACTTTTTAGAGACCTTTGTGAAAAGCCAAAGTAGATGACTGTCATTTACATGATTGAGTTTAATGTGCTCTGTGGAGCATAGTTGTGGTAATTTTTTTAAACCAAGTGATGTAGTCTGGAACATGTAGTTTTTGAAGTTATATAAAATCAGCAGAAATACTCATCTGGAAAATAGCAGGATCACTAGAGCCCGGCTCCTGGCCTTGCATGGGATACCCCAAGAGTCACAGCGTGTGCCTGAGAGCATTGTCCATGTCCAAACCCTTCTTGAACTCTCTCAGCCTTCATGCTGTGACCACTTCCCTGGGGACTGTTCCAGTGCCCAGCCACCCTCTGGTGAGTTACCCTTTTGTGATACTCAACCTAAACCTCCCCTCTCTCCTGTTCTTTGAGTCCTGTCACTGGTCACAAGAGTGAAGAGATCAGTTCCTGCCCCTCTGCTTCCCCTCGTGAAGATGTTGAAGACCTTGGTGAAGTCTCCCGTTAGTTTCCTCCAGGCTGAACAGACCAAGTGACCTCAGCTGCTCCTCATACAGCTTCCCCTCCAGACCCTTGACCATGCTCTTGGCCCTCCTTTGGATGCTCTCTAATGGCTTCATGTCTTTCTTACATTGAGGTGCCCAGAACTGCCCCCAGCACTCGATGTGAGGCCATACCAGTGCAGAGCAGAGCAGGACAATCCCCTCCGTTGCCTGGCTGGCGATGCTGTGCCTGCTGCCCCTCAGGACACGAGCATTGGTGGTTTCCCTGACATTATAGTACAGTTATAACAGTTTTCCCCCAGAAAAACCACCACCCGAACAAACACCCAACTTTGGCAGAAGACATTGAGGAGACATGTTTCAAAGATGGTCTGGGCTTGTCTATACATAATCACTAAGTGCTGAACTCTAGGAAACTAATTTCCTCCCTGACTTTATTTTCCCTTCATTGCAGTTTCCATTTTTCTTCTTCAGTAGATAAGGTGAAGGAAGCTCTCTGATCAGTTAGTAAGACATTAAACACTCTTTTTGCAAAGGCTTTAACCCTATGATTCCTTACTCAGGTATTAATTGGTTTCCCTTTGAGTTTATTTCCATATAAAGTAGTATTGAAGATAATCTCCTCTCGATTAATACAGGGGTGACTGCAGTTTGTAACTGGGCTGTTGGCCAAGTTTGTAACGGTGATGGGGTTATCTGTCTATAATGCATTACTGCAATACTGAATGTCCTCCAAGCGCTTGGCAGCATTTTGATGCAAAGCATGTCTCAGTCTATTTCAAATAGAGCAGGCTTTGTTTAGGGTTTGTTTTTAGAAAGAAATATTAAACAATGATTGTGTAACTGTTTTCTTCACTGAAGGCTGACTCTTAAGGTTCTGGTTGCCTTCTCAGGCCTCTGCTGCATCAGTGAGACCTGACAGTGATAGCTGGTACTGAAAGGCTCCCAGCAGTAATGTTCAGTCAGTAGTTAAACCTTACTGTTGGCTGGCACTTTTTTGTGTGTTTTTCTTTGTGTCTTACAACTTGAGTTATAATTTAGTTGTGTGATTCATGTAGTTTATTTTTTCCCCAAGTCCACATGTAGTTTTCTGGCATAGGAAACTGCCATGTTTCTGTAAAAGAACTCAGTGAGTTTAATTATTGGTTAAAATTGTTGGTTATATACAGTGCTGAAAGCCTGAAGCTTGGAAAGGGGCTCATATTCTTCAGTAAGATGCAAAAAGTAGATTATTTCATTATGATTTACTTAGAGCTATATTGCTAATTTCTGTTTGCTCACAACAGAGGCATGAAGTGGCAGTCGGGATCAGGTTTTCACTGCAAACACAGCTAAAAACTGTAGCCTAACCCAAAAGCATCTGCAGCAAATGATGTGGAATTACGAAGGAAAGGCAATTATGGAATAACACAGTATTAATTTTTAAAAAAAAGTGTAGTTAGCTGTTTCCAGGTTCCTCACAGCATCTTTTATAAATAGTTATTACCAGAATATTACTGGTGTATCCGTAACTCCAGCTGATGTGATGATTTGTTTGTCATTGTCAGTTTAGCATAGTAATTGTGGTAGTTGACTGTAAAGAGAACATTAGATCAAATTATGGCTACCTTGGTGTGCTGGTGGAGATCTGAAAGGCCTTTAATCTTGCTGATTAAATCTCCACCACTGTAAAATCAGGGTCTCAGTGGAGACAGGTAGGTCTGCCCTACCACACAGAAACTGTGAGAACTTAGAGCAGTCTGTTGCATTCCCGTTACTTTCAGCAGAGTATTTACACTGGTGGATGGGGAAGTATTTGTTGAGCCAAATGTATCTGGTGGTTTATGCCTTTGTCAGAGCAGCAGGGGAGGCTGGGGACAGGAATGGCCACGTGCAGAGGGACTCCATTGCCAGGCGTTAATCCTTAGTCTGCACAGATCATTCCGCTACCCTTAAGGAACTGACCTTGTGTAACACTGTGATCCTTCCATGGTGTAGGTGAGGAAGCTATGGAGAAGTTCAAGAGGTTGAAAAATGAAGGGAATGATTTTGTAAAAATGGGGGAATACGAAGAAGCTGCAAATAAATACAGTGAGTGCATGAAGTTAAATACCGAGGAATGTACTGTCTACACTAACAGGTAAAGATCCAAAATCTAATGCTGCTTTGTGGGATAACAGTAGTTATATTTTCTCACTGCAAATAGAGATTATGCATCTCTTCACTCATTGTTGTGAAAAAGGGATTTTTTTCCTACTTGGTAAATGTTTATAGTAACAACATGGATTTCTTGTAAAACAACATTTTTCAAAGGGAGCAAGTATTAATGTCACTAATATGTATCTTAAAATTGTCTACATAAATAGAGTAAGCAATAGTAGGTGTTATAATTAGCATAGCATTTTGCAGCATTTTTTGAGAATACTGGTATGATTTGAATTAAAAACTTAACATGCAGTAGCAGTATCTCGGATACAAAGAGTAATAATTCAGAGAAAATGTACATTCTGAGAAAATAAGAACAGAGTCATACATCAGCATCATTTTAAAGGTTGACCTAATTCAGCAGTATAATTCTTCATGCTGTAATCTTATCAGCTTTTACAAACTAAGAAGGATTTGATTAGACCAGTACTTGAATAGGAGAGTTCCAAGTAATAATTAGGTACAGAGAGCAGTGTTGTTATTTAATCCAGAGCACTTTGTTACCCAGAATGGCTGTATAAAATCCATATTACATTAACCACTATACTATCATATTATACTAACACAGGCTCTGCTTTTAAAATACTTGCATATCTGCTTAACTTCAAGCATTATTGATACTTTAATTTTGAGTTCTATTGCAGGAATTGACCTTCTCCAGTGATGTTCTTGATAGTTAATGGTTTTATGTACTTTAAAAAAAATCCATTGAGACCGAATTGTGTGAAGTATTGTAATTAACATTTGGGAGTCAGATAATGTTGGCACTACAGCACTGTAGAATTTACTTATATTGCAGTATATTCTGTTTCTCTGTGTTAGAGCTCTCTGTTACTTGAAACTGTATAAATATGAAGAGGCTAAGCAGGATTGTGATCGTGTTCTTCAGACAGAAGATTCTAATATTAAAGCGCTTTATAGAAGAGCACTAGCATACAAAGGATTACAGGTGAGGAAAAAGAGCATGGTAGGTATTCTTAAGCACTTCTAAACTTGCTTATCATCTTCAAAGGCACTGAGGTAATTGCTGTCAATGAGTGAATCCAAAGTACTCATTTTAGATTTAGTACTTTGTAGAGCATTAGGCATACATAAAACATTATATAAATATTTTTGCTACATAAAAACTTGCATGTTGATGTAATAATTTGGGAAAATACAAAAATACTGTAATAAGTAAGGTTTGACTGGAGATTGATTAAGCAAGTTTCAAATCTCTTCTGATGTTCTAGTATTCTCCTTCTGGGTATCCCGGTCTATTTTATCTGTCAAGGAGTTTACTATAACTTTGCTGATGACAAATCGGTTCTCTCCAAGTCTGTCTTCATCTGCCCAAACTGAAATCTCAAGTTGTCTTGGCACCTGCTCATGTTTAAGTGCTTGACATTAAACCAGGGTTTTAATTACCGTTGTTTTCTCTCTCCCTAAATGCATTACAAGCCTTTGTCAGTACTGTACTTTGTCAATCTGTGGCAGTGTCAGTACTCAGCCTTTTGCTTTCCGCTTGCACAGTGGTGGTGTCTCTGCAGCGCGCATCTTACTGACAGTTTTTAGAGTATCCTTTTACCTGATCATCATAAATGCAGACACATTGTTCATATCCATCCTGAATGTGACTTCAAATCTCATGTTCCATCCTTTGAACCACGTTGTTCCATTTGTCCCTCTCTCTGGTGGTTCCCCATCTTCAGTGATGTTAAATTAGCCTCCGTAATTCTCCCATAGCAATCCTTGCTCTACCCATCAGCTCTTACTTGGTGTTGAATTATCAGCTTCTTGCTTCCGTAGGCTCATGATGGCAGCTCTTGTCACCTGCTTTGTATTAAATTTACAGGTGTCTTTAAACAAGCATCTGAAGTGCTTTCTTCCATGTTGGAGGAGTGGACTGGAGGTCCGCCAAGTTTCACCATCATCCTTCAAATGAATGGACACTTAGCTCAGACCTCCATTATGTTTGATGCCTTAACAAAAAACTGCCCAATGGTGTCTCAGCTTACAAATCACCTGAGAACCTGTTTCTGCTTAGCAGCATACCAGCCTATTCTCATCCCATGTTACAATTCCAAATGCAAGTCCTCGGAATGTGATACATTTGTTCCTCGGTTGCAGCAGCTATGAAGTTTTGAAAGTGTGAAAAGTCCTAATTTTGCATAATGTTTTTTCTGTAACTGTGCTAAGCTACCTGGTATTAATCATCTCTAACCTAATGATGTTGAACTCGGTAAAAAGTCAGTATAAATATGAGTACATAGTGATTCTACTAGACAGAAAAAAAGGATATTAGACACTCGTGAAGAAGGTCGAGAATTGGAGAAATAACTTCTGCTTTTTTTAATATCCTAGAAAAAAGGTGCTATTTTCGTATTATTGAAGACAACCTGAAACTGTTCCTTCAGAACAGTCTGAGCTGGGGACTCACAAAATGTTCTGTTGTGGTTGGATTTAATGCTTTCATTATTGCTAATTTCAGGGATGCAAGTGGTAGGTAAAACCAGAGAGAATAACAAAAGTGATATGAAGTTGACAAATGACTCTGTAATGAAAAATTGTATGAGCTAAAGGCATGTAGTTTGGCAAAGACCTAGCTAAGGTGGGAAGTGTTATTTGTATTTAAATAGCCAGACATTTAACCACAAAAGCTGCAGTGGAATTTAATGTAGTAAATGAGGCGGTTTTTTAGAGATCTACCAAGAAGTAGTTATGGGAAGATCAGGAAAAAATGCTAGTGAGATACATTAGGCCTGTGACATAGGACACAGGATCCCAAACAGCATCTCCTACAGCTGGTAGTCCACTCTCTTGGTTTGGGTACAGTCATCTTGAATGATTTTTGTTGGGCAGTCTGGGAGGCTGCAGTTTTAAACTCAGTACTGAGTTGGTTGCTGACCCTTGTTACTGTTTTCAGAAGTCTGTTCCAGAATCTCCTTTCTCTGTAGTTGTGAATCCTCACAGCTGTAATTCAAATTACTTAACTTAATTAGTAGTGGCTTTCTGATGAAAGCAACCTGGTCCCTTTGTGCATTCCTTTGTTAGGGATACATAATTCTAATTCCCTCACTCTTCCTTCATGACCTGGCAGGCTTCAGTTCACCTGCTGACGTCCTGCAGCCTCTCTGCACCTTGAATACTGGCCACCAGTGTGGAACAAAATATTCTCTGTGGGAAAGAGTATGGGTGACTTGGACACTGGCTCCTTTGTTACAGTTGAGGTGCTGAGGAAGTACCTCAGGTGGCACATAAGGATTTTTTTTTTCCATTGTAATACAAAGGATTTGATAGTAACCTTACGATACTGCTGGGGAACAGAAGAAATACTGGACCACTCACACAAGAAATTACATTGGTCTTTTACTGTCTGCATGGTCTTTTACTGTTTACTGCTGCATTTCATCTTTGTTTTTGATACTCCAGCCCTTGAGATGTCTTGATTTTTCTGTGTGCCAATTCCAGTCTTCCTCAATTGATGCTATTAACTTCGTCTCTCCAGAAAATTTAGTCTAAAAAATAGTAATTGATACGGAAAAAATTCGAAATAAAAGCATTAAACAAATTGCTAGACTGATTATTGAGGAACTGTGTCCTAATGCCACTCTGTCAGTGTTTGTCCTAATCTTGTTTAGCCCAGAGTTCGTAACATAATCCCAGTCTTCTCAAGTATTAGCAAAATTTCGCTGTAAGAGATGGTCTGTGGGATTGGAGCCCAGGAAGATTAGATGTATCTTTAATCAAAGCTCATTTTATCTCTCTTATTGGCAAAGCAGGTATGCAGACTTCCTGGACTCACATTATATTCATTGTGAAGCAGTGTTACACTATAAGCAATTATGCTTAAAAGCAGCAAACTTCAGTAATTTGCTCTCTGATACAGTGAATCGGTTTCTGAGAATAAATTATTTCATATTACATATTTAATATGAAGTATTTAGTCACGGAGTATTAAATCCAACTCATTCTCATTTCCTTTTTCCCCTCTAATGAAATTACAGTATCAGTATTTAGATTATTTTTGTCTACTTAGTGTCCAGATCCTGGTATTTTTACCTTTCTTACTTGTTTACAACAGTATGGTAGTTCAGATTTATTTTTCTAGTGATGTGCTTATGAGAAAAATATTTTCTTCTATTTACAGAATTACAAAGCCAGTGTTGATGATTTCAACAAGGTACTTCTAATAGATCCAAATGTTCTTGAAGCACAAAAGGAATTAGAGGAGGTAACCCAACTGCTTGACCTTGACAGCAGTGCTGGAGCTGGCAGTCGGCAAAAGCAAGGGAAGAAATTAACCATACAAGAGGTGGTATACCTGTTCATTTTTTAAAAGCAAACACAACAGAAGCCACACATTTGAAGAGATAATATTAAAGCTTTTGTTTGCCCATCTTGAATCTATATCCTTGGGGGGATGGTGTTGTATTTTTCATGTTATTTTGAGGGCATATTGGAGGATTTTTACATACGATAAAGCTTGGACTGCTCACAAGTGCTTTCAGAACTGCAGCAGAAAGGGGAATAGTCCATTTAGATGGCACTAAACTTGAGGGATATGCTTCTTGTAAACAAAAGCTGCCTAAACTTTGAAATACATGTTTTACAGAATGCAGCTGTGAAATAGCAGTTTTGCTTTTGAAGTATGTGCTTCTTGGGCAGCCTCTGGGGCTGTGCTGGCAGAGGTCTGTGGTCAGCAGATGTGCTGGCTGCTCCTATGCTGGTCCTAAAGTTACAGGTCTGAACAATGAAATCCTACCCTAAAGAGCAAGAGTAAAACATATGTAGGATCTTACAAAAGAAACACAGGATGTAATGTTATGTACAGGATCAAAACGTTGGCTTTGCACAGTTCTGGGTAGAATTAGGTGATGAAAGGATTTTCTCAGTCATCTGATATTTTTGGATTGTAGCTTTGCTGGTCGTTGAAGAATTCTTTCTCCCTTTTTCATTTAAAAATGTATAACTATAATACATACTTACCAGTCTGTGCAGTGATTATGTAGTTCCATAATGTAATTTCAGAATGTGGGGTAATGGAACCTGCAGTTACTAATATAGGAAAAAAAATATGTTCCTGAAGTACTTCAGATTGTCACGAGCTCATGGATTTTATGTAATCGGCATAAGCTGGTATAGTGTTAGTTAAGCTCTGAGTTGTGACAGAGGGACCTGGAAAGTGTTTAGAGGAGGTTTGGGAAGTGACCACATTGTTCAGAGACCAGCTAACTACATTGCTGGCACTGGTAATTTTTCTAGGGATGATGCAGGAAGCATTTATGTTTGCTGTCATAGCTACAACTGCCCCTGTAGAGAGGCTTCCCTCTTTTACCTGCTGTGGTGCAAGGTAGTTCCATGAAAACAGACTGCAAAGAAGAATAAAATTGGAAAAATAATTTATCATCATTATTCCATGAATAATGGAATCAAGCTATAATTATATAAAAGGCAGTCAAAGTTGCTCCCTCAATTTTAAGGATTGTTGAAAAATAGAACAGAATGTCTGTAAGCCAAATGCAGTATTTTCCAAAAATTACTAATCCCCTGTTCTATGCAATACAATATCTTGAGACTTTTCAAAATACTTGGCATTGAGAGACCCTGTTCAGTAAGTTTTAGTCGGGTTATACTAATTTCACAACTCTTGATGGCTTGAAGTGGATTTTAGCAAATGTAGTTGGCCCCATAGTTAATTTTCTAGTGACTGATTCATGGAACTTGATAGAAGGCTGCAGTCTCAGGAGAAGTTAAGTGGATAGTGAGGCAGTTTATCCATGCTGAGCTTTCTCCTTCCACAGCAAGACTCCAAACCACAACCTTATCCAGCTGCCATGTGCCTGTACTGCCCTGGAGGCACAGCAGAGAAATGAAACATGGGGGTCTGCTACCTTGACTCCAGTTCTCCTTGTCTTCTGGAACTTCACATTTAATACATGTGTAGAGTTCTCCTTTCTCCTCCAGCCCTCCTTTCTCCAGTGCTCCCCAGGTGTGATTCCTGGTGCAGTGCCAAGCAGTGAAAAGCAGTTTAAAATACACACTTTTGACTATGAGCCTTTAAAGGTGAATTAGAGAGCTGCTGTTCTGGGGGGCAGTAGGACATGGAAGAACAGGGGTGCCTTTCTTGTATGAAGAGCAGGATTCCAGCTTTAATCCAGTGATATGATGGATATATGCAGTTTTTGAAGTTTCAGGTTATCTCTCTGTCCACTTTATTTGTGAAGGTGACTGAACCTGATGAACAGGAAGAGAGTCAGTTTGCTACATCAGAAGATGCTGAGACTCATCATGTTCCTGCTGAGGAAGCTGCTCCAAAGCTTGTGCCACGAAAATTCTCTGAGAAACTCCGTGTTTCAGAACCATCCAATGCTTATGACTTCAGTCAGATTATAAATGCAGTGAATGCCAATAAGGATAAAGCTGCCTGTGCAGATCTTTTAACAATTACTGATCCAAAAAAATTGCCACTACTGCTAAGTAACAAACTTGAAGGAGAAATCCTTTTGATTTTTATCCAGTCACTGGAACATTATGTAGCTGGAAAAGATCCTGGCCTTGCATATCAGCACCTTTTCTACTTAAGCAAAGCAGAAAGATTTAAGGTAAGAACCTAGACTGAATGTGTACTTAAATGGCACAGAAATCTAAAGGAAATTTTCATATCTTAAAAGGAAACAACACACAGATACTATGATTTTCAGTCAACCTGTGCTGATTATAAAATAATTTCTTGGGGTTTTTTTTCAGGTGGTGCTGGCCCTTCTTAGCAAAAATGAAAAAGAAGAAGTGCAGCAGCTGTTCAACGTACTTTCAGAAAGCCAGAGTGATCAGTACTCATCGGAAGATCTTGAGAGCCTTAAAAAGGTTTATGAACTTTAAGAAGTTAAAGTTTATTGGCTGCATGCATATAGTTCATGTGTAGAAGATGAATGAATGAACTCTGCAGACTTGCCTGCATTCAAGTGGGTCTTTACCTGGAGTGCTGGAATTCTATTTTGTTTTGACAGCATATGCACATTTAAAACTGGCTGCTCTTTTCTTCTTGTAGTTGTAAATTGTATACATCTCTAGAATTTAATGCCTGTCTGTGTTCAGTAAGAGAGTTCATTTCATTTGGCATACTGATTTTATTTAGACTGTTAATTATATACAGAAAAATATATTTTACACTATATTTGCAATGTGAAATACCTTGATGGTACAATAGGTAAATACACTTTCAGTCATCACTTGTTACAGCATTTTGTGAGTTCTTTGTTCTTGTGATAAAGAAATATCTTCAAGATAAACAGGTCAGTTAGCAGTAACTTTGCTAAAATGAGTTTACAAAAAGTATTAACATTTTTCAGAAGACTACTCTAGTCCATCTGTTTGTTCACTATTCCTGGTTTGTACAAAACAGATTGAAATATTTTGGCTCAATACATCTTAACAACAAAGGTGAATAAATAATATATTAGCTTGTCATGGAAACAGTTATTAAATGGATGGGTATATTTTTAACAAGTGAGTAATTTTTAGTGCACAGAGAATTACTTTTTTCCTGTGTGTGCCAGAGGATGGCTGGTTTTCTGACTTTTTTGGGGCAGTGACAGAAGAACAAGTGGCTGCACTTCACAATAGAAATATTTAACTCTGAGTTTTGTAATCAGATTATTTAAAATACCAGCTGTTTCTCTTTACAGATATATTTATAAAACTAAAACAATTTTTTGGACCAGTATGGTTTCTTTTTTTAATTTCAGGCATTACTTATGGTTTATATTTGATTCTGACAAAGTTCCTTCAAAGGTGAAGCTTTTAAATTTTTCAAATACCCCGATGCCTTCTTTGCACAGGTGAAATAAATGTATATCAGACTTACTTAGCACTGCAGAGATATCATTAAGTATGTTGTTCTAATGAAAATTCTTCTCAGGTATATATTAATTAATAAAGTTTTTTTCTTGAAAAGTACAATTATGGATTCTTTTCTCGTTCAGTACTCTTTAGGCTTATACTTCTGACCTGTGGATTATGAATTTCATCTTGGAGTGCCAAGAATGAGACTTTTAATTCCTAAAACATCATCAGTACTGATATTTAGCCATTAATGGGTTTTCACTTTCTGTGTGCGTGATCTCCTCAGATAAAGGCAGACCCTGAACTTTGGCTGGTTGAGGATATAAAACACCAGCATTGCCTTCTGTCGTCTTGGTCCTGCTTCATTCAGGTTTCATTGAGATTGGCTTCTTTTTTAGACAGTATTTGGGAGGGCCTGACAGGCAGAACAAGTTCTAAAGATACAGAACATAGAAAAAAATTGAATCAAACACCTGTAAGGGACTGTACTGCTGATTTGGCATGACCAGCTCAAGCCAAGGGCACCAGTATTCAAAACTGAAGGGGCAGCATTAGACCACTGGAAGGCATTTTGAGGGCATGGGGTGCAGAATGGAATATCTTTAGGTGTGGATTTCACCATTTGTTTGACAGGCAAGGGCTGCCTAACTCTGTTCCTCTTGCCTTAGTCTGGGAAACTGCCTCAGGGTCAGCAGGAGGAATCTCTGCAGCTGAACAGCGAATGTGGGGTCACCTGTCAAAGACAATGTCCTTGGCCAGGTGAGGCCAAGTGGCAGCCACAGCATCCCAGGTGTGGCACTGCAGCAGCTGCTGACCACACGTAGCTGTTGCTCACCGTGGGACTAGATGTAAAACACATTTTGTGTTCTGTCTGTGTGATGGTCAGCAGGAGAAGCCATAGAGCTGCTGAATTACTGCTTTCCTCTCTACTGGGCTGGGAGCTCATCTCCCCCCGGGCAGTCCCCATTCCTGACACTCCTGGTCTATATTTCCCCTCCTACTTTTGAACACTCCCCTATTTTAAATCCTGTTTCTGCTCTGTGCTCGGCCTTTATTTATGCTGCTTTTTTGTTTCCCTCTGCCCTCCATAATCATCTCTGCTGCAGCTTTGGCTGCTCTGCTAGGCCAAGGTAAGACTGTAGCTGCCACCTCAGCACTGCAGTGTGTGGCCTCAGTGTGGACACAGCACCCAGAAACAACAGTGGCCAAAGCGGGGGCAAGAGCACCCCAAATGTCTTACCTGGCTTTGTAGCAGGGAGACCCAAATCCCAACATCATGTCTGGCTTATCACTCACCCCCTCAGTGTCAACAGCCACCTTCTGTAAAACCAACCCCATGCACCAGCAGGACGAAAGCAGGAGGAGAGCATTGGTTGTGCAGGGGAGTGAATGTGACCCTACGGTGGCAATAGTGCAGCCAGTCACACACACAGGATGGGTCCTGGCCAGCCGAGCCAGCCAGGCCTGCAGAGACGCAGCTGCTCGTGGAGCGCAGCTCTGGTTTTCACACGAGAGAGAGCAAGATTCTTTCTGGAGCCACTAAAAATGCAGTCAGTAGCTAGGGAATAGCACGAGAACAGAGGGTCACACTGTTGTTATTTTCGTCCTTTCAAAGTATTTTTCACATTTTTCGAGAAGCCAGCTAGCTCCAGGCTGCACAGGTGCTGTCACCCAAAGGGTACAGGTGCTACCAGGGCTGAGTGTCAGCATGGCTGGGTTGCTTCCCTGGCCAAAAAGCCGATGTACCACAGGGCCACCACTCTTTCACTCTCCCTGCGTAGGGGTGCAGGCAGTGGTGAGAGCCCCGGTTCTGGCAAACCACAGTCCATGCCCTTATGTGGGATGTGTTTCCACTCTGCTCTGCTTTACATAATCCAGTTGCACAAATAAAGGGCTACTCCTGTGGCTGCCAGGCCTTTCAGAAGACTTAGACTTGTTCATTACAATAAACAAAATAACATAGTTTTGAACCAGCAGGGAACAAAGCTTCTTCCCCCCTGTACATCACGATTTATGACCCAAGTCAGCAGAACTCTGCTCAGCGCCAGGGAGCTGCAGCTACCCAAGGGACAAAGAGCCGGCAGCTTGGAGCAGGGGCTCCCCCCGGCTGGCTGAAGTGGGCTGACATATCACCCACCCCTGAGTCCTTGCTCATTCCCTGGGTGCCTGCCTGGGTCCTCCCCTGGGGATGTAACATTTCAGTGGAGCAGCCTCGAGCTGTGGCAGTGCCATTTCCTTGCAACCCTGTGCCACTTCTCCCTTGCTCCTTGCTAAATGCCACCCTCGTAAATACAGTCAGCGACATGAGAGTGGTTTCCCTGGTAAGCAAGAGGGATTATAAGGGGATAAAGTGCCCGTCACACAGAATGCTGTGCTCAGAAATGTCTTGAGAATGCAGCCTATGAGGAAAGGAAAGCTTGAGCCCACACAACCCCATCAGCACTGGTCGGTCTGGTGCCTGAACACAACCACTTCCAATTTAGGCTGTTGGCAATTTTAATGTCCTTATTGTTGAGATGGAAACAAAAATAGTCCTTTTGTCAAGCCAGCTCACCAGGATCTGGTGCAAGGAGAGCTACGCCTTGCAGCTTACTGGGTCCCTGTGCGCAGGCAGGTGCTGAGACAGTCACATCTCAAAGATACTCAGTTACCTGGCCTGGCACACGAGCGAGGTGCCACACCAGATTCATCTCCGGAGCCATCTTCCAAGACCTGGAGTTGTGTTCAGCACAGAAGTTCAGTGACACCCATGAGGCTGTGGATCAAACTCCTCCTTTTCCTCCAGACCAGCTTCTTGACTACCAAGTACCTCACAGCCACTTTCCTCTGTTTCTCCTGCCCTTTGAGAGTGAAGGTAACAAAGACATTGTCACCAGTCTGGGATTGTGCTTCTCACCCAGATCAGGCCTGGGGGTTCTTCAGCCCTCACAGGGAGACCATTTCACTCCCACAGCCAACACCACATTATTCCATCTGAGAAGACCAGTGTGTCACCTTTAGGACTGGCAGGAGCAGTCAAGGTGCTCTTCAGATCTTTGTCATTTCAGAAAGTCATTCTAAATAAATCTCAATGTCATTCCAAAATTTCCACTCAAGACTGCCACAATTTCACCTGAATTAAATAGAATATTTATGGTTTTAAGTTCATTAATTCTAGTATTTTTCAACCTTCTGCTTGATTATCCTTATAATGCATTATTATCCATGAGAGTGGTGGCATTACTAAGTAGGCAACTGTTTAAAAATCAATCTGAATGATTGCAAGAGATGTAAGTCAGTCAAATAATCTTTATGCAACAGTAAAAAGTAATTAGCTCATACATGCAAAACTTTATGACACTGATTGAATAAAAGGATGGATGTACAAGCCTAGATGCTTTTCTACAAAAGACATGCAAACATCATGAGGAAAGCTTTTATGATAGCTTTTATCTATTTAATGTTGTAACTATCTCAAATAGTCTCAGATGCAGCAGATATTAAAATAAATTTCCTCAAGATCCACAATCTGACATGAATTAGTCAAATTGGCCAGGAATCATGAAAAATATTTCTGAAAAAGAACCACCATGTTGGGAGACCAGATGTAAACTTGATCCTTCCTGAGATTTCTTTCAGTGAAAGAAAAAAGCTTTGCTTTATTGAATTCTTACAGTAGATCTGTAAATAAGAGAAGCATCTTCTGCATTAATGCAGAGTATTAATGGAAGTGTATATTTTACTTTTTTATAGACTCAAAATTCGGTGCTGCATTAAATTTATTGGTGCTGTTAAGACTGCCTCACATATGAAATATTACCTCTGAATTAAAAAATGCAACAAAATTAATCAGCAAAACAGTTTTCTGCTAAAAACTTATCTCCAGAAAAAACTTACCTGTATTTCAATGTTACCTCTTAAAGTGATGTACAAAATTATCAGATGATTTCAGAGTGACTGAAAATAATGGTACTACTTGATAAAATTTACTTAGAAGAGTAAACCATATTTTCAATTATCTGCACAGCAAAATTGAGGTCCTGAGAAATTAAGAGGTAGGTTTAAGCTTGCTGAAATAGCTCTTCCATCTGACAGAAGTATAACTTACATATGGGTTTGGGATGAGGCAATCCAGCTTGGGCTTCTGCAACGCATCCTCGTCGGTTTTAGTTTCTCACTTCCCCAGCCTCTCGTGATGCAGGTGAGAAAATGAGCCTAAGGAACAGGCAGTTCAGCTGAGCAAAGAACACCAGGTGTTACCCAGAAACTCTGGCCAATCTGGTGTTTCAGAATGAACTCTGTGCAGGCCATGTGAACTGAGAAGAGCATCACTTTAGATGGAGAAAGCAGAGTTTGAATTTAGGCAGCGATCTGACTCGTGCCAAGATGGTGCAGTTTTGTTTAAAGAGCTCATGCCAGAACCACATCCCTCTCACAAAACCTGTTACTGTCCTGCCTGCCAGAGAGGCTGCTCAGATTTCTTTTCATCTGAGAGAAGGCTGAAAGCTTGTACAAAACGCAACTGACTTTAGATCTTACATTTCCAAGAATCAGAGCACTCAATTTCCAAAGCACACCTAATCAAATAAAAATAGATAAAGGCAGCAAGCGATAAGAGCAGTCAGCACCTTACCGGAAAAAGGGCTCCCTGGGAACGTAGGCACAAGGCTGATGAGCACATTACACAGCAGACCACTAGAAGTCAGTATTTAGACATTTATTTCAGATATGCAGTTTACACGCATATTATTGAGCAAAACCGAATTGCAAATATACAAATACTGTAACAAGCATTACCAAATAACGTAACTGGCACTAGTGTTATAAGCTATTACTGAAACTGGTGAGGATAATGGATCATGGAAGAGGACTGTTGCTCATGGCATTCCTTTCATCCAATCAAACTTCCAGTAGCACCATAATGGCAATACATGAAACACAAGACAGAACATTGTTAACTGTTATTCTGAGATTCACAACTTTTTTTTCCATTTTAGTGAATTACTTAGCAAAAAACTGTTAACAGTGCAGGCGCTTTGGCCAACTTCAGCTTGTGTTCAGCTGTACATCTTCCATATGCAAAAGAAAAAGAAAAAAGCCAGCATATTTGGAACCCATCTTTGCACTTGGGCAGTCATTGCACTGCACTTAAGATTCTGGGACTGAAGACAGGCATGTCTTGCAAAGAGATGTCAAGTCCACTAAAGCCTGAGTGAGTCTTTGGTAGGCCAATACTTCATTATTATATCTATGACAGTCATTTTATTCACCAGAATTTTCTTTTGTGATCCAAGGTGGCCAAAGAGGACATTCTGGAAAACATTACAGTAAAATCCTCAAACGACCAGGCACTTCAAACCCAGTCTTTTCCAAAGGCACCAAGAATGGACGGGGCACCAATTTTCCCCCTAATGAAAGTTGACTGCATCTGCTTGTCTACAATGCTTATAAATCACTGGATTGTAACTTTACAGTTTTTATACACTATATAGTAGCATTATCTGCTGCATGATTGGTTGCATGAATAATTAGGTACCCCCACTGTTCTACACAGGTGATGTCTCCATTCCACCATATATTAAGTACCAATTTCTTATGTTTTGAAATTATGTAAAAGCCATAACCCTGCTCAAAGTGTACACACATACAAACAGTTCTGACACAGGCTACATCCATCTGAAGATATGCAGTTCATTCTACATGCATTCTAAATACAGTGTGTCCAGTTATGAAACAAAATTATCATTCTGAATACTCACTGTTGAAGTATGTTTGTATAGATCTCTGCAGGTCTTTGCTTCCCTTAAATTTAAGAGTTCACACAAGAATGGTTTTAAGTCACTAATGCTCAGCTAACACCCTTTATCCCAAACCCCATATTTTCCAAGTGAACAGTGCAGGACATATTATTCATTTCAGCATTTAACATATTAAGAATTTACCAATTTTTATCTAAATACACCAAGTATACACTTTCAAGCAAAGTTGTGGCAAAAATACAAAACATGGACGTGTTTGTACTGCTGTAATGCACTTGGTTAAAGCCTTCATGTCTCTTCACACAGGTCGAAGATCCATATGAAGTATTTTGCCTTATCAGACAAGTATATAGAAAATGCAGTTGTATGAAAACCTTGCTTCTGCTGGTCACCTGAAACTTACGGAAGTCGCATGTGATTCAACCAGCTTTCAGACAGGGTTCTTTAGTGGCAAAGATATTTTTGCAGCACTTACAGATTTAAATTTCAGTCTGAATAGCAGTGCTTAATTCCACAGCATGGTGTGAGTGGTTGTTGTTTGTTTCTTTCAGTGTTTCACCAACACCTAAATCTACGTCTGTCGAAGATCCATTATTAATGCTTTCCTCAGCAATGTAACTCAGCTGTGCAACATCAGTGCTTGGGGCTGTTGGAACAGGCACAGGGATTCCACTTGGCTGTGGAGAGTTTTCCAAGCGATCGTTTTCCACCTCTGGGAGAACACTGACTGTGGTAAAGCGAGTGTGATAGTCGCTGGAACCATGGCTACAGGAAGTTTTCATACTTTCCATATCTGAGCAGCTGAACTCAGAGAAATGGCTGGAGTGCGAATCTGCTACCGATGGAATACTATCGCTCAGAGAGGGCGAGTCAAATTCACTGGAGTTTGTGCTTTGCTGTTCCAACAGCTGAGCATCCATGTCCTCTCTCGTCTCATTAATCTTCATGCTACTCTTCTTTCTCAGCTTACCTTTGCACTTCTTCCCCGCCGTGCTGTCCTTGGACCACTTGGTGGCGCCGGCTTTGCCTTCGGGCGGGCCGGAGCAGCCGGCGGAGCCGCGCCCGGCAGCGCTGCCGTCCTCCACGCTGCTGCTCCCGCTGTGGTGCCGGAACTTGGCTGGCTTGGATTCGATATCCACCTGCACTTCCAGGCTGTTGCCTTCCCTAGAACAGGGGAGAATCCGTGAGTGTAAGTGGCCATCGGAGGGCGGAACAAACTCTTGCTGCTTTCCAACGCACACAGTGAAAGCGAGAGGGATGTGTCTTGTAAAGAGAAATATTTACCCAAATAAACAGCCCAAAGGAAAACACCAAGTCTGAAAGACCAAACACTTTACCGAGCTACAGCAATGGCATTCCTCTTTGGAAATAACCCAGGCAAAATGTAAGCAGTCACACGTAATTCCATTTGTAACAAAATCTGCAGTTTCAAAGTGTGATCATGAATGTGGAACAGCTGAGGCATGCTTAGAATATCTTTTAATAAGCAAGGCTTATAAATATTCTATTTTCACCACATTTCTCTTACCTGTCCAAAGGGATGTAGGAGTTCAGGATGGATCCTGCCATTGCTTTGGTACTGGCATTGTCACTAACTGTTCCCAAGCTAACTGTGCCAGATTCTCCACTCAGACTGTATCGTTCTTTCTGCACATCTGCTTGTACTTCCAGTCTTTGAGAGAAAGAGAGAGAGTTGCACATACTATCACAACAGTTAAAGCACACTAGCTGAAAATTAGTGTCACCTTGTAGACGGCAGTAAGTGAATAAGTCAGTAATAAACAGAGTTCCTGAGTCACTCCAGTACAGATGTGCTTATTTACCTACTGACACATGTTCTCCGTTCCCACTGTCAAAAATGACTACTTTTTGATTAAAACCATGCAAATGAAAACACCTCAAAGCAAAATCAGATGAATTTCCTAAAGGCATTAACCAAAAGTTCTGGATTCTTTCCCTCCTGAGATATACAAGGACAACTTCTAGGTTCAGCTACAGTTCTTTTGCAGATAGTACACTATACCCTAAAAACGGCAGAAACAATCAGAGGGGTACATAAATTCATTACATGATAGTTCCCATGTTTCCCCTGCTGGAAATTACTACTAATCAAATAAGAGACAGAGAATTGTGTTCTGTACTGTGCTTTATATTGTATTGCTATCAACTGCAACAGGAATAATAGAAACCTGAGCAATCTTAAGTTGGGCTCAGCAGATAAGCCAGAAATCAAATTACAAGCTTTTTTCCAAATGTCTTGTTTATCTGTGTTCTGACAGTGAAATTGAAGTGGGTCTTTTTGTTTTTCACTCTCAGCTCTTAAAGGAAGAGGGCATGTATACCTCACTCAGCAGTCACAGCCTGAAACACCTGTCCCAGCAAAGGGGAACTCGATACTATCCCACTGTCTTTATTCTCTATAGCCTGGACTGCCAAATTACTCAAAATGGGCAGTGTTGGCAGCTGATTTAAGGAGCAAATTCCATCCTGAACCCTATATGCTAACAATCCTTTCTACACACTCCCTTTCTCTTCAGGGTGCAGGAGAGCCAACTACCAGAAAGGTCCAAACTCACAGAAGGCACTGAGCATGTGACAAGAAGCTGCCACCCTGGCAAGGCCAGGTGCTCATCTACCTCCCCCCTCCTGCCTGAAGTCATTTGGAATCCACACTCCACCCAGGTGTTCTGAAGGCACAGCTTGGTGCCTGCAGATGACTGAACGAGTCAGCAGTTCTGACTTTTGGGTGAGGTGCCCCAGAGAACGAAAATGCATTAGATGTGAGCTGCCTCCCTCTGACTCCTGCCTACAGGCAGCTCTCATGGGGAAGCAGGAGAACAAGATCTCAGGCCCCACTTACCCTAAACAAAATCAAAGTCTTGAGGACTGAGTCTTGAAAATCAGTAAGTTTGTCAGGGATGAACTGTTTATCTCCCACAGACAGTTTCTTTTCATAGGAACCAGTATCACAAAGCAAAAATCAGAAAACTGAGGAGGTGCAGCTCCTGTGCCCCCATGCAGAGCAGGACAGAGCAGGGCTGGGAGCCCGTCCCTCACCTGTTGAAGCAGTTCACCATGGCGCTCCCCGAGAGGCTCCCCGTGATGCTGGCCCCCGCCAGGGCCATGGTGCTCGCCGTCTCGCTCAGGTTGTCGCGGATGGCTCCTATCCTGTCCATGTGGCTGCCGCTGGCGCTCAGGCTGCCCGTCAGCCCCCCGACACTGCCCTCCCCTATGCTGGGGTTGTGGCGCGCCTCTGCCACCGAGGTGGTATCTAGGCAGAAACACAGCAGGCTCGTCAGGGACGGAAGCAGCACTTAGTTGGTTCTACAATGTGACCACGGAAGCTGTTTCTGAAATTATGCTGAGAAGAAGGATTTATAAGACATACTGTCACAAAAAGAAAACTGTCAAAAAGAAAACCCCAAAAAACATAAAGAACCAGAAATAGTTAAAAAAGACATCTTTCTTGGAGCTGCTATAATGGTTATGCTTGACATCACATACTTAAGATAGCAAAAAATTAACCATCGATAGGACAGGAAACATGGAGTGAAGGAATACAGAGAGACCCTATCACGCAGGATAGTGCCATGTAATCAAAAAATTGAAGCATTAGACCAGTCTTCAGTTTGCCCTATTAAAAATAAAAAAATCTAACCAGCTTCCACAAAGCAGGATTCTGAAAGAGCAACGTTAATGCTACGTTAAAACTTTTACCTAGGGAGAAGACTTCAGTCTGGCTTTGATTAAAATGGGCAAGAAAAGCTTTAATACTTGTTTTACAGCCCAGCACAAAATGACACAGAGAAGCTATTATCATCTGAGAAATGCAATTTCAGCAATGAGCAGAAGCAGCCCAAATGCAAATAACTACTCTAGTGTCTAAGATAGAAAATACAAGTCACAAAGCCCATATTTATAGAAAATGGAACACTGAATTTTCTTACCTACAGCTGCATTTGTTCCACCAACATTTATATCATTTTCATCATCAAATTCTATCCTGACACCTTTTCCATTGCCAGCTGACACACCACAGCCTCCACTTCGGCAGAGGGAAATTGGAACAACTCCATACACATAAGCCAGCATAATAGGAACACCAATACCTACAGAGGGAAGTACAGTCTTTCATTAAAAGTGACTTTTATTTTAGAGCCTTTCATAAAGGCAATTTCATTTTCCAAGATTACTTAATGTTTGATTAATATCACACTTGAAAGAGATCAGGAGGGGGCAAAATTAAGAAATATTGGTAAATCACTAAGGTGAAATGACAGGAAAGTACTTTCAGCAGGCAGAATGTCCTCTGTCAGCATTGGTAGGAAGAGAAGCTTAATGATTGATGAATTAATACTTTCAGTATGTCCATAACATACTTTACAAACAAAATTAAAGTACTTTAAAGATTCACAAAAGCTCCACTGGGGACTGTAATAATGTTCCACCTGAGAGGCAGAAATAGCAGAGATCTACTTCAAATGTTATTCAACTAAAAATGTTAGTACCTCTGCTGCTTTAATAAGGGGCTTCAATTTACATCCACTGAAGGCAGACATGGCTTTGCTATCAATTTAATAGGACTTAACATTATTATTACTCTGGGATTTTTCAATTTAAGTTTTCCTTAAAAGTAAACAACTCTGCAGAGCAGGGTGGAAGGAATTAAGGGAAACCAGTTAAAGGTACTGTACACTACAGCACACACATCCATCCCACCACTTCAAGCGGACTGTGAAAATTAGTCCTTTGGCATATGAATTACATCATCCTATGGCTTTGCTAATGGAAGTATACAAAGGTGCAAAAACGAGCAGACTGAAAAATGTCAAGTTGGCACATTCTGAAAAAGCCAGGAGAGAAGGAGACCTAATAGAAAGGCTCCTCAGTCTAATCTAGACGACGGGTTCCAATTACATGAAGTCTCCTTCACTAGAAATTTCTCACATTCAAGGAGGAACTCCACATGCTTATGGTCATTATTTTGGAAACCACACAATGCCCTGAGACTCGAGGCCATGTGTTAATGGCAATGGGGCAAGAGCAAAACTCCACAAAATAAAACCCAGCTGCTTTCCCTGAAAAGCCACATTTCATCTCTGTTCAGGAATAACAAACAGCTTGAGAGAAATGAAGTAAGGCAGACCTATAAATACAACTATGAAACTTTGTGTCCCACCACCTGTTTAGCAGGGATCTGACACCACAGCCACATGAGAACAATGCAATGCAGACTGACACCAGTTTCATGGCTGCCATATCCTCATTTGCACAGTGGTCCACCACTGATAACAAGCAGTTCAAAGCCACAGCTTCCTGGCCAATTCAAACCATCACTTGCTAGAAGTGGCTCCGTCTTCCGGAGGTTACTCATTACCCTCTGAGCATTGATTCTGGCACAAGGGGGAACACTGCAGACAACACTGTGTGTACAGGGGGATGATCCAGCTTAAAACTAAATGGTGGGTCTTAGTGTCAGAGTCAGCTATCCACAGCAGCTTACTGTGCAACTATGAAGATGCCCGTGCTGCAACAAAGAAGCAAGGCAGTGCCAGGCAAGTCCCCTCCTTTGAAAAAAAATCTGGGTTTACAGTGATCTTGAAATTACCTGGGAAGATGAGACAACTATTTTGTAAGGAACAGCAAGATTTTCCTTAAATGCTATCCTCAACAATCACCATGAGAAAGAGTGTGATGCAACTTGAACTGACTCCCAGAGCAAAACAAGTGGTTTGTCAACTACTGCAATGTTAATTGTAAGAGACCATTTTTGTTCTGCATTGAGAAAAGTTTGATATGAAGTTATTAAAATATGAATAGACTCCGTGGCAACAGTTTTTTTCTTGGTCATTTAAAAAACCTTTAAATATTTCAATCTTAAAAGCCAGATGCGACAATGTGGAAACTTCAATTTTCAAGATAAAAGCTACTTTTACGTCTTCAGGAAATGCTACATTAAAATCAAGTACTGTATTCTTGATTCTGCCCCAATAAATGTATAACCTCAGATTCCTCCTTGTCTTGGCTCCTTCGCCTACAAAAGGTAACTACAGCACTTATCTCAGCTGTGTCATTCATGAGTGTTTAAAGAGTTCTGGTTGCAAGGTGCTACCAAGACACAAAATAGTAGTGTTTGCTTACCTACAGTTACTGCAGCTACAACTGGAGAAACAATTACAGATAAGGTTACACCACCTGCTATAGCCAAGTTTCGCTTGTGCTTTGAAATGTCTTTGCCTTCATATCGATTGTGAATCTTGAAAGAAGAAAAGAAAGGGGGTTTAGAGTATTATCAACATCAATGAGACATTGCTGCACGGATGGAAGAAGTGGCATAGTTTGGAGCTGTACCTTGTTCTCTTCCAGAGAGACCACATTCTATGTCATGCTTTATTTCTTATCTCAAAGAAAATAAAATTTATACATATCCTAATTTTAGGCAACCTCTTACAAGTAAGAAATCCTCCCAACCAGCAATTAAGCATTTATTCTCAGCCTCAAGTTTGAAGAGCTAAGTAATTGAAGAGCTTTGTTTAATCATTACTCCAGCTTACATGGCTGGGAAAAGTAGACAAAATTTCAGGATAAAAGAATTGCCACATGTGATCAAATTGACACTTCTAATTCCCAGTCATCTTTTCCCTGAACAGTATGGAGTTAAAACTTTCACAGAATCCTAGATCTACGGAAACAGGTTGACATAACAGAGCCACAAGAGACATAGCCTGGAAGGAGGGGAAAGCAAGAATTCTGTTGCTCCAGCACCCCCTCATGACAAGCTGTTGAGACAGGAAATGTTTTTGCAAACCTGAGTCTGTTTACTGAGGAATCTGCTACCCAAACCTCTTACTGATGGTTCAAGTCTGCAATAACTCTGAAATGTGACTGCCTTAAACTTGTCTGCCACAAACCCCACGTGAACCTGAAAGGCCTTTAAAGGTCATTGCACTACAGAGATTTCCCACATTTTTGTCTTTCATTTACTGTCTAGGAACATGGTTTCTCAGAAGTATGCATCACATCTGTCATCATTCTTGGCTAAGACATAATTACAGAGGAACAACAGGTATCCTAATGGCTGTCACAAAGCCAAGCTAATCCTCACTCCATCTAATGAAGAACACAAGAGACGAGTACCCAAGAAAAGATAATGACAAAAAATGAGCTGGATGTCATGCTCTCTAAATTATCATGTTATTGAATGCTGTGCTTTCTAAAATATAATTTCAATTAGAGATTTGGTAGGGTTGCTCTCATTTTGGAATAAACAAAGTCTTTGTATTTGTTCAGGCAAGACAGGCAAGGAAAGAGCAGAGAAGGCACTGTGCTTTGTGCAAAGAGAATGCATTTACTTGCTCTGAGGCACATTATACAGAGAGAAACATGGAGTGAGGGAGCACTTGAATACTGAACATGCCTATAGATTAAAAAGGAAAAATTGAACATGAGAACTCTCACGGTATGAGTGTGTAAGAATTACAAACCCAGAAAGATTAGGTTTCATGGGGCTCTGAGCAATTGGCAGGATCACCTCAGGCACTGAATGTTACTGTTATGGACAATTATAACTCCCAAAACAAAAGGCATAATACAACAAACAGACATCCATAAAGGCTACTGGATTCCTTAAACACAAAGCAATAAAAAAAAAAAAAAAAGGAACGGAAGGAAGAGGTTACAGAGTAGAAACTGATTTAAAACATCAAGATAAAAGGTTACACTGGTAGAAACTACTATGAAAAAAGAAACTTCAGAATATTGACTAAATAATAAAGAATAACCAAACAAAAATACTAGGCCAGAAGAGAGATTTCAATAAACACAGAAAACTATTAGGTTACAAGACTTATATCTATAAAACCAGAGCACTAGCACTTCCTCAAGGAAACTCTATCAAAGCACAAGCACAAACTCTTCCAATGCAAAGGACAGACAGAATGTGGAAAAAGAACAATGAAGCTTCCTTTTCCAAAGCAGCAGCAGCATTAAGAAAATAGAAAGTAGGTCAGATTACTATGAATGGGTATAGAAGAACAGCATGAGGGTGTTAGGCCAAAATCAGAAAGGTTAAAATGGAGGAGACAAAAAGCAAGGGATATCAAAGTCAAGGAGAAATTATTCTACGAGTACAGTGCTAGTAACAGGAAGACCAAATTGGATCAATTTGCTGTTTAACAAAAATGAAAGACAGCCAGCAAATGAAACTGGAGACCTGTTCCTATTTTCTTTTCCCTTCAGTTGTCATTGAAGATCAACAGTGAGCCAGACAACTGGTGACAAAGAAGTAAGATCTGTACAAATACAGCTGATTGGAGCATACTTACATGAGCTGATCTGAAAAATATCTCAGCAGGCCCAATTTCAGAGTCACTAATAGTAATTTTTGAAAATTATTAGTAGTAGATGTCTGAAAAAAAATTCCAGGAAAACTGGAAATGGTTAACTGGCAATGATAATCTTAAAAAGGGTATAAACCAAGAAGCTGAGGAAGTAAAAGACCACTGAACTGAACTTTCATTTCCTGAGAATTGGGAACTTGTAGACATCAAAGCAAAGGTAGGAAACAAAAAGGTCACACTGATTTTTTTTTTCAAGTAGAAATCATGCCAATTTAATTTTCTCCTGTAACAAAATAACTTAGCCTTGAGGATGGGGAGAAGCAGATGTCACACACTGACTAATGAAATTCTTACATTCTTGTATGACACTCAAGCAGGTTATAATGGTCCAGACTGAAAAAATGGATGAGAGAAATCTACTAAGCTTCATGTGAATCTACAGAAAACATGTGAATAGTCATTAGGTTTTATAACTACCCAAACTGAGACTCTTCACTCCATACTTTTTCCAAGAGATAGGCCTTGGATCCAAGAGTATTGAACACTTTCATTAATGTGGAAGATGGAAGGAGAAGAATATGTGTGTTGAAATTCAGGCCAATACAATCTGGCATGGTTGCAAGAATGCCAGAATTCACTCCAGTTGTGAGAAGCTGAGAAAATGGTCTGAAATGACCAGATGCAGATGAAATGGCCTGAATGACCAGATACAGCTGAATGGCAATGAATTCAGGACCACCCTTAAGAGGAAGCCAATTGTCTGAATTACTAGTACGGTGGGAAAGGGTTTGTGTTTTGGAGTACACAAAATGGACACAGCACGTTGCTGAAGAAGAGGTAACTGCTAGTTACTGGCACAGAATCACCCTTTAACTCAGCAGTAGTGATGCTGCAGCTTCACTGCTGTATTCAAACTGGACAAAAACAAAGGTGGCATGAACAACTACAAGGAAATCCAGAAGTGGAGAATCAGAAACCTAAACCAGTGTGTTTTCTTGATAGTTTGTCCAGAAAAGCTGGAAGTGCTAGATTTGTTAAGAATGGACCTAAAGTATTAAATATTTAACGGCATATTGCAAAACAAAAGGATTCTCTACAACAGCTGAAGAACAGGGCAGTAGGAATTTAATGTAAATTCTCTTCCTAGACCAGTGTTAAAAACAATAAATTTTTCTAAGAAAACCAAGCTTGAAGGGCCTCTGGGATCTCCACTGTCAGATGTTTTGAAGTGCAAACATGCGACAGGGGCCACAGAGAAATGACCACTAAGCACTGGGGTACAAGAGAAATTCTCATGAGGCTGCCCTCACAGATTAATGCTGTGAGACTTTAACACATGAAAGGTGCTCTGTGATGGGGTCCTATCCCAAAATATAATGAGAAAAGCTAATCATGCAAACGTAATTTTAAACAGGTAACTGCTGCCTTCTTCCTCTTCTCACTTAGAAGGTTCCAACGACTGTATGGCACTAAGCCATAGCAGAATAAAAGGGCCAAAAACCAACTGTAGCAGAAAGTAGGGTACTTGCTTGAAAGAAAAACATTAAATAAATACAGTGGAAAGGCTGCACCCCTGAACTTTTTGTCTAGCAGACACACTCCCCCTTCCCTCCCAAATAAATGCAGAATTATGAGTCTGTGCCAGTCACTGTGAGAATCCATGCTGATAAAAGCACAAAAACAAATCTTCCAAGCCATCATTTCAAAAAGCCCCATTTCCAGAAGATCTAGATAACTTATTACCATATCCTAAATTACATATAAGAGTTTGTTGATTAATTTATAGTAAAAGCTATTATATTTTTTAAGAAGAAATACATCAACTGCCTTCTGATTAACATGATCATTTCTAGCTCCTTC
This sequence comes from Edolisoma coerulescens, assembly GCA_013397115.1. Lineage (NCBI taxonomy): Eukaryota > Metazoa > Chordata > Aves > Passeriformes > Campephagidae > Edolisoma > Edolisoma coerulescens. The sequence goes on along the minus strand of VWZW01004700.1, from coordinate 1,895,603 downwards.
CCAGAAGGAGTAAAATGAAGACAGGCTAGCTAGCACTGAACACTGCTCCTCATGGTGGACTGACCCAATGCAATTAACAAGCTGCTGAGTATAAATGCTTAAATATGTGCATGCACAAACCTAAACTAGCATAATTTTATACTAAAATTCTGGTAACTATCTGCTTTTAAGAAAAAAAAAAAATTCCTTTTTGTCTTCCTCATCCTCTAAAGATTGTTTTATTCTAAGGGACACAAGGGGAACCAGAGATTAAAACCAGAGCAATTTGAAAAAGCATGCAGGAGCTTTCATGGCAAGATGCAGAAATTGGAAATTGCTCAGTGTTTTGCTCTGCATGTTTTAAGAGAAACTAGATTCTTAAAAACACTGCTTTTCATTCCTGTACAACTGACACAAATATCCTTAAACAAAGCAGGGATTAGTTGGTTTGGTTTTTTGGAGATTGTTTGGGTTTTTTTTTTGTTTGGTTTTTTTTTAGAGGCCAGCTTAAGATACCCAACTGAACACAGTCTCACCCACGCCATATAACAGAAGGTAAAACCTGAAGCACGCTGGGAGTTGAAGCACTTCTTACCTTACGTCCCACATATACAGGAATTCCAATAATCATAGCAGGAATAGCAATGCCAGCTATTAAGGCAATTCCTACAGGAGCTCCAACAAGTGTCCCTAGTTGCCACAGGATTTTCTTCTTACGGCTCCATGGTTTCTTCCCCCAAAATGTGCAACCTGATGGGCTAATAAAAAGAAATAAGAAAACTGTAAAGAAATGTAAATAAATCAACACAGCTGTACGCTACTGAACACTTCCCTAGTTACAAAATTACTGTCCTTAGGTTCAAGTTACAGACGTTATGGATACCACATCATCAGTTATTTCTTCACATTGTTTTTTGCCTTGACAGCATATTTTGCAATGTAACAAGAAGCATATTGCAAATTGCCACACACCAATCTATGGTTCACAGTAACTTATATGATCAGAACTTTTGTATTGCCTAACATAAAGACAATACAGCAGTATTAAGACATCAGTAAAAAGAGGGTGTGTTAATCTAAAATACTTGATTTGTACTAAGAACATCCTGCATGCATAAAACTTAAAAAATATTTCAAAATAAAAAATAATAAAGAACTAATTTAAATACACATATTGAAAACTGACTTAATTCTCTGATATGGATACTTCAACTGTGATGCTCCCCTCTGAGAAGAAAAAAGCCAGACTTAACAGCACTTGGGAATCTCCTTCTAAATACTTTAGAAAACAAATTACCAACCACATAGAATTTTTTTTAATTAAATGTACCTTAAATAATGTAAATCTGAGATCTCTTTCATACATAGCCAACAGAATTCACAGCCACAGACAGCACAAGTCATATGATTGCAGCTTCCATCATTCATTTTTATTATATAAGCAGCACAGCGTGGGCATGGCTTTATGTCATCAGCTGTTTAAAAATGAATATTAAAATCATATCAGTTCCTCAGACAAGCAAATATAATCACAATACAGACATACATTTGGGAAAACTGATTGAACTGTTATCTGAAAAACTGAAGAAGTTTTTTATAAGGTTGCTTTACAAATCTTCATTTAGCAATGACTTGGTATCAAATTTGTTTTTACAAACCTTGGACTGAGCAAAACTAATGAAAACAAGGTGTATTAGACCACATTCAAGTAATCGAATAGTTAATGCATACTCTCTATACAAGGATTTTCTAAGCTTAATGAAATATATATTAGAGTCTGACATTAAATATGTATGCTAACACAGGACTGATAATATGGTCTCTTTAAATACAATCCTCTTTTACATTTCAAGTTATGAATCTTATACTTGAATATTCAGTCTCCACTCTGTTAACGTATCTTAAATCCATCTCCCCGTTCACATTAATGTACATCTCTGGTATTGCCAACCTCCTCTTGAGTCCTTTTCACAGCCCTACCTTATACTTACTCCCTAGAAAAACATACAGAAGAAAACTCTGGAGAATCTCCATGTTCCCAAGTCAAATGTGGAAAAATGAGGTTAAGTGACCAGCTCTGTCAAACAAGGGGTCATTGAGCAACAGTGAAATACACACACACCACAGTTATGATCTTCATTCCTGGTTAGCACCTGCACTTTGGGACAAGCTATATATTCACAGCAGCAGAAACACCCTGCAGCTCCTAGAGTAGAACAAGTTTACTGCCTCTGTGCTACTAGGCAGGACAAAGGGAAAGGAGAGCTCATACTTGATTGAAAGAATACCTAAAGTGGTGCAGAATCAGCAGAAAAAAGTACCTCTACCAACTCCAGTGCACAAGGAGTAAGCAGCTGGAAGGATTCATTAGCTATTCCCACATGGGAGCACATGCACAACCTACAGGGCAGTAAGTAAACCGAGCAAGTTCTTCAGCACAGGAAAGGCAGAGCTACTGCTCTTGAGGCTGAGATGAATTGAAAGGCTAAGAAAAGGAGCTGGTGTGCTAATTTATTTAGCTTATTGTCAAATTTATTTGAAAGCTGGAGCAAGATGCCAATTTTTAGGGAAAGATGGGATGCATTGTTAAAATAAGCCAGTGCAAACTACAAATTAGGGACTCTCAAGCCTGGAGCTGGACTGGAGAAAAACAGCTCTAACTACAACATGCAAGTGAGACTCTTTACACCAAGTATCTACCTTGTTTGTACAGGCAGACACAAAATCTGCCAAATAAATCAGAGTTTGATGTAATTCAGAGCCAGTTCTTATCAACAGCAAACTGGAATCCTGATGTGCTAAACACTACTCTGAATACTTTATCCTCTTTTTTGGGGAACTGCAAACAAGCTCAGCTTTAAGAGATGGAATTGTTTGCTTTCTGGCAGACAAGACAGATGAGCATTTCCTAGAAAACCAGTAATTAGTACTGACAAAAATGTCAAACATCAGAGCTGGCATCAGAGTAACAGTCTTTTTGAAAACAGAAAATCAGTAGTTACGAGTTTTAATTTTAACAGCTGGGAAATTTCACCTACAGTGGAGAAAACAAGTGTACCAGTGTGGAAGTGATACAACTAAAGAAGTCAACATGCTAAACATGTCGGATGTCTTGCAGCAAGTTCATTTGATTTCACATTTTTCAACTACAAAGTAAGAACTTAAAATGATGACGAGCTTTTAAGACTTAAGTCAGATATTCTGGTCACAGAGTACTTCAAAGTATAGCACTTAAAATTTTAATTAAAATTTAGAATTGTTATTTTATGTTTCTGAAAGACAAAGCACCTAGTATCTATCTACCATGTCACTATTCCATTCTTTCCTTATCTAGGGTTAATTGTGCAAATGTACAAAAGAGATGTTTTACAGACACAGCACCCTAATAATAAATACCTGCTGCTCCAGATTCCTGGCTGTAACTAATAGATGAAGAACGAATGGTTCTCAGGCGCAGACTCTGAGCTCTCTCCTGGCGAGCAGCATCGCAGGTCTGGTTGGGATGCCAAATTTGCTTACAGTGGTAGCAAAACTCAGTTCCACAGCCTTCTCGTCCACACGTCAGTTTGGGGCAGCTGGCACATCCAAACGCGATCACGGCGTATCTTGAACAATCAAGAGAGGCAAGAGAATTTTGTTAATAAAACCAGTTCTAAGCATAGAACAAAGCTGACAAGAAGCTGTCAGAGCAGCTGAAGTAGGTACAAAGGCAGAGGACATCAGGAGCTGATACCTCCTTCAGGAGGTGGCCAGCACCAGTTCCTGAACACCTCTTTCCACAACTCTATTGCCATTGCACTAGATTAAGATTGTAGAGAAATACCATTATCACTGCAACATTCACTCACCTTTACTCCATGCAGTACTCAAATATACTGTATTTAAAGCTGAATCCAATACTGTAAGGTTTACAGTCACAAAGAAACCACAGTTTAGAAGAGCGGGACAATAAACCCAAAAAAGGTGTTTATGCAATGAGGAAAAGTTATAGTTTCAGAAGTGTCCCAGTCACTGTGGGCATGTCTAAGCTTGAGCCTGTCTATAATGAGGGAGGACTCCTGCTAAGTGATCTGCGGTGTAACCTATAGCTGTAACATCTGATTTGGCACTGCAAGACATTTTAGGATTTTACTAGTTGCCTTTTATCATGAATACCACTGTTTATTTTAAATAGATGTTTGTTAACTCTTTGTATTTTAAAATGTCAAAACAACAAACCAAATATTTCATAAATAGGATTTTGGTTTCTCAATAATTAGGGCATTTTTAAAAATACATTTCAAACTGTAAATGCAAAAATTGGTAAGAGTTCAGGGCCTCGATGCCATCTTTACTCTGACAATACCACAGAGCTAAAAACCTCCAAAAATGTTGAAACTATACTACTTTGTAATCAGACACTATATGAACAGTTCTATACAATGAGAGTTGTAGAGACAAATCTATCCCTTCATTAGACCTCCATTTCAAAGTTCACATGACAAAATCACAATGTGTTCAAATTAACAGTAAATACAAACATATGTATATATGTTTCTTAATTCTTACCCATTGTAGCTTTTTTCAATGATTTTATGCAATAGCTTTCTTTTAAATATATAATACTAAGTCCACCAGTATGAACATTTAAAACAGATGTATGTTTTTATTCACATGAGCAGGGTCCCTGAGCACAGATTTTTAATTTATAAGACTTAAGTTTCTGTCTGTTCAAATGAAGGTAATTTTATTTTAAAAGACTGAATTGTTAATTCTGACCCCCTGTCCATTTCACAGCAGTTGCATAAATTAACTCAAAATATTCTTTATTAGTAATGATACTTAAAAAATTGTTCCCACTCACAAGCCTATCTTAAAATTAAGCTGTTTTACTTAAGAGTAGCTAGATCTGAAGCACTACAAAGTTAATGCAAATCCTATCCCTTTCATTATTGTTTTAAAGCAGCATGTTTGAGGTTCCCCCCAAGAAATTTTGCAAACAAACAGGACTTTCAACCTTTAACTTACAGATGATGCAGTTACAAATTAGATACATGCTTGTCTGTTTGCAAATACTTCTTGCTTTCCAAGTAGAGATTTATTTTCAATAATTGCTAGACTCTTCTACATTGCTGCCAAGTTAATCAGCTTCATTTTCCCCACTTTCTGCAAACTGAAGAGATAATTGCTTTGCATGTACACAGAGACTCTGATCCAAATGCTTCTTCAACATACAGGGACATATTCGAGGCTTGCTAACAACAGACCAAAAAAATCTCAAGTGTAAGACACAGAATAAAGTACCGATTTATATCCTGCCTCCTTCCTATCATTGATAAAGCACAGGCACATCCCTGAAAGCACTTCCTATTTGGGACTGATGTGTTTGGCACACCTTTAGAAAGTAACTTTTCAGACCAGAGCAAACCTCAGTTCAAACTGTACAGGATTACAGGTTTCGTTTTAACATTTGCATTCTTTTTAAACGAGATGTGAAAGCCAAAAGTCCTTGTTTGGGTTGAGAGAAGGGACAACCAACCAAACTCAATGTAATACCCAGAAGAACAAAAAACAGAGGCAGTGAGCAATTAATCGAAGGCTGCACAGTGAAAAGACTAATGAAGAATTTGTACTCTTTTGCATGATCTGCTTTTTGCTTGATAAAGGTATGAAAATTCAGGAATCACTGCTCTCTTCTAATGATGTCAGCAATACAATCTCAGAGCAAAACCATTAAATAGTTGAAACAGAAGAAAAGACAGAACACATTTGGAATACTGATTAAAATGACACTGGAGAACTGGTGTGAAAAACAGAATATAAAAATACTGGTCTAAGAGAAGGCTCATGAGGTTTTCTTATCAGTGCTTCTTCCCCAGGGAAGGATCACCTATGTGACAGTGTCTCCTATCAAGCCACTGCTGGTAGGTTACAGCTGGTCCAGGCTTTTACAGTGTCTCAGGTAACAACAATGATCAGGATGCACTTGAGCTTGCAACAAAAGCTGAGGCTGAAGCAGCCCAGGGTCAGAAAGTCTGTGGTGCCAGTGGGATGGACCATTCTGGCACTGGGCTGCTGTAGTGCAAGAGACCCCTCAGCTCCCAGGCAGCCCATCCGGGACAGAGCTGCTGCAGCAGAGGTTTTCCTCCAAACTGATCTGCAGTTCTCCTGTTGGGAAGATAAGAAGTTCTCCACTGGGACAGGAGCAATAGCAATACACTTGGTACTGCAGATAACTTTGTTTCAAGATCTGTTTGGTTCATGTTTTGCTGTCCCTAGGACTTGTTTTTACCCAAACAGAATTGAAACAGAGAGAAAGAAGAGTTATTTACTTCTTAACTACTAATTGCTGTTTCCTTAGATCCCAGGAGATCAATGATGTAAAAAAACCCCCAATGTTTTAACAGATTGATCTAGTTTCCCTCAATTTTTTCATTTCAGGGATCAAAGTTTTTATAATAATTTGCTCTTTATCTGGTCCAGATTTTTGACTTAATGTGATCCCCAAACCCAGAAACAATACTACATGGGATGTTTGATCAATGCTGAGAAGGAGCTGAAGCACTGTTGTGCACCTTCCATTTTTTACCTATTTGTGCAGTAATTTTTTCCTACCAAAATGCTCCACTTCGCACCAATTTCCTATTTATTACCTTACTTGTTTCTAATCTTAAAGTCAACTTCAGGGAATGATGCTACCCTCTGAAGTTATTGCACCTCTCCTACTTTGGGATTAATTGCAAATTTAGTAAATGCAGTCCATCCAACTCCTCCATTAAATATTTGATCCATGCTAAAAGGTCATAACCCTAATGCATTCCACTAGTACTACATTTCAAAAACTGTTCCGACAAAGAATAAACCCTCAGCTTTAGCTGCATATTGTACAACTTGATTAGCTGCCAAACCAATTAGAAACTGTGATTACTGTTGCACCACATAATTATTAAAGCAAATGTCTGCTGATCTGAAGTTTGTGTGTACTGTATGTCATGCATCCTCTGAACAGCGTTTGTTAGCAAAGGCTTTTCTGTGGAAGTCTGAGTAGTGTTTGCTTCCCTAAACCTTACACCTGTACAGTTCCTTCCTTCACCTTCCTTCTAAGCTCCACCACAATATTAAATCCCTGTTACTACTTTCTACACCACTCCCACTTCTCCTTCCTACCTCCCTCTGTGTGCTTTCCCTCACTCAGGCACATACAGACTTGTCAGACAGTGCTGTGGTGGCTGCCTGAAAGCCAAATTTAAATTTTTAACTGGAGGATTCATACACAGGTATTACTCTTGCTGGAGGTACTACTGATGGTCTTTCTTTTGTTCAAGCAGGATGCCCTTTTCCCTAAACTACTTAGATTAACTTTTGCTGAATGCTCAATCCCTGCTGCCCAACATATCTAAGGGCTCTGATGGTTTCAAAACAATCAGAAGAAGGAGGGGAAAAAGACAAAACATGATTGCAGGAGCTCTTGTTAGTTTAGGATGACCACCAGAAACACTGATCCTCCTGAGAAGTACCCAAATAGCCAACTTTATTCCACTTTAAACTAGTAATGAGGATTCAGTGAGGAGGCACTATCTATGCATTAAAAGCAGAATTCATCTATCACTGTGAAGCATTTCCCTGGCACTTTAATTATATTAGGAAAAATCATGGTATCAGAAGTGCAACATAAGGTTGCCCATGCAGCATGAGTTTGTTCCCTTCACACAGACATTGGCAGAGTTTATCTGCCTGGCAATATACTGTATTTTCCACAGGACTCCCCTCCCAGAGTATGGAGCATGCAACAAGCAGTTCTGGAGCAATGATTTAAATACTTGCTGCACGCTCATACATTGTTGTGGTCCCACACGACTGCATGGAACTTTAACTTTGCTCTGAAGACCCACTTTTTATTTTTATAATGGTGTTATCCTTAGCAATTATCATCACAGTTTCTGACCATTGAAAGATACTTAGGAGGTTTTTTTTTAAACAGATAAGAAAATTGAAGCATAAAAACCAAAACAGGTTAAACAAACATGCCTTCGTCTACTTAATTAAGTACTAAAAAAGTATCTGAACCACTGAAACATGGTTTAGTAGAAAATAGTTTAACAGTTCTTAAATGCTTCTCCTCAGCTTGAGTAACAACTGTAACACGAAAACTCAGGGCAAAGCATACTTCTGCCTATCAAGTAATACCTTCTAGTGGTTGGTTTTTTTTGCACTATCAAAATATTATGAGTAAGCTGTACTGGCTTTGTCCATATGACTTTGTTACAAGCTCATGCAACCAAGACATCCCTCAAGTTATTTTTCCTTCTGTCCTCAAACTATGCCACAGCAATGCCATCCACTTTGGACCAGATATGGAACTATCACCTTCCGTACTTATGACTTGCATTAGCAAATTCTGTTTCTTTCAAACTATGGAAGCAAAATCATATTTTAAATAAGTCCTAAACATTAAGCACCTGGTTATTAATACTGGAGTATTTAATCTACCTAACACTCAGTCGTATCTTGCTTGTTCTCTTGCAACATTCTTCCTTTTCTTCATTCTACTTATTGCTCGTCCGTGAGGCTTTGAAACAGAGCTGTCATCCTCTGAGTTTTTAGTGTGCACTGCACATCTGGATTGCAGTCATGGCTATAATCTTTAAGCAGTACGATAACATAAACAGTCTCTAAAAAAGCAGCTTGCTGAAGAATGGCATTATGAGACACCAGAAGCAGAAAAGCATGATGAGCTGCTGCTCAGTAGTATTCAGCCTACTCAGAATTCAGCATGGTTTCAGAACTGTTTAAAGTATTAAAGCAAAGTTAAAACATTATGTTCCCCAGATAATAAGCAGGAACAAGCTGATTATCTTACATCAGAATCCTGCTGACAGGCAACAAGTGCTGTCTCAACCAGCCACAAGATGGAAGATATCTGAAGCAGGAGAGGCCTTTTAATTCAAAGAAAAGCTTAAATCATTTTTGACAGTTAAGGACCCAAAATACCCACTGTGCTTTAACAAATTAAGTTAAACTACAGTCACCACATTTTCAATTCTCTTTAGTTTGAGCTTTGCACCATTGCCCTGGCAGTGCAACATCGAAATTTGTTTTGCCTGCTGTAAATAAATGGCAGGCATCTACCAATAAAAGTTTCTTGACATTGCTGAAATTCTCTCTGTGCAAAAAAAAAGAAAAACTTACTTGAGAGAGTGCTTTATTTTGGAAGGTGGTTGTGGCTTGAGTGGTTCTAATTGTTGTTTTCATTACCATTTGTTTTGATTTCTTGTCTTTTATTTAAGAGAATTCTGCCTGCTACCTACTTGAACAACTGTAACAATACACTAAGTAAAACAAGTAACTTTTCAAAAATCATAATGCTGTGAAAATTATGTATTTACACTGTCACTTTTCTGCAAATACAGGAAAAATACATACCCACAATCTGGAGCTGGACACCACCTACAATCAGGATCTGCAACCAACCATCGCCTAAGCATAAACTCTTCATATTTTTCCATCAAGATGTCATCATTTAATATCAAACGAATATCATGAGGATTAAAACGTTCTGAGCATTCTGGGCAGCTAATATTAACTCTGCTCTCAGAGATCTCTATCCGGAGATACTGACGCAAGCAATCCACACAAGATCTATGGTGGCAAGTCATTATCTCTGGGAACCTGTCCTTGGAGTGCCGCAAAAGGCACAAGGGGCATTCCATGAAGTCTCCACTTGGTTTGCTGCTAGAGGTTGTTCCGTTATCAGAAGAGGTACACGTGGAGAAAACAGAGTTCTTGTCTGTACACATTTCTGAATGAATACTTTCAATACTTGCAATTCCATCAACACCTCCATTTAAATCCCTAGACTTGCGTTTTGTGTCTTTTTTTCTCCGAAAAAGTGAGCCCAGTGAAATTCTTCTTTTCTTTGGTGCCTTTTTAACCGATGGCAAGCTCACAGAGGAAGCAGAAGACTGGAGGTCCCGATCAGAGCCCATTTGCCGATGTAAACTCATGTCTAGGTCACTCATCAGAAAGGGGTTAAATTTCATATACAATCCTAATCATTTTTAAGGATCAAACAGAGGCAGAGGATACAGGCATATTATTATGTAATCCACTTTGAGAGTCTTCATGCAGAAAATTCACATGTATCTGCTTCTCGCAGATTCTTCAGAAGAATTCCCTGTATTAGGAAGAGAGATGAAAAAAAAGCAGGGTTAGAATCAAAACCATCGGTATTGTTTCTGAAAGGTCACAGCACTCTAGTGACCTGTTATTCCTATTACTACCATCTTTTCCTCACCATCTGACCCAATACCTCTTTCTGTCAGTTTTTTCTAGCCTTTACATCCTTCTTATCTTAACAAGCCTGAAATTTCCTTCTGGTCAAGGACTATCTTTGTTACACTTAATCAGCGCAGAGAACGGCATCTGCACTCCCCTGCTCCCTTAAGGAGTGTGTGCATGTGTCTATGCAAAACTCAGGGTGACAACTAAGTAAATGTGTCAGTTCTTCTGTAAAGCTTAGCAACAGGCTTACAGCATTGGAAACTTTTCTGTTTTCTCCACCTTACATTTTCTGCACATGTGATAAGGTCAAGTACAAATCCAATACAGTTAATTAAAAGAAGTATTTCTCAGTGTGTTTTGAATCCATTTAGACTGACAGCAAAAATTAAATCACTGTGGCTAAACAGCTCAAAATATTCTCAAAATCTGAGGGTTCTCTGAGAAGTATGCCTATTTATAGCATAAGGCATCTGAATATTTCAGGGAGCAGAGCTGCAGAGTGAATGACAGCCAACACTGATTATATAGAAGCTGAAGGGCATGGCAAAGACTATAGTTAAGGTGACAACATTTGAATTTTTTATCAGATGTATTTCTGTAAAAAAAAAGCAAAAAAAAAAAGCAAGCCCCCAAACCAGATTCCCATCACATATCAAACTTCAGTTATTACTATGTACCAGATTTCCTTCTGCTCTCTGCTGCTTAACTCACTGCACAGTGAGAACAGAGAGAAAGAACTCTTCCTATTTTCCTCTGACAGAGGAAAAAGCAGCAGACTATCTCCAACCAAAACCACTAACTTCTCCCCAAATATGCAACTATTCCCACTTATTGGAAGCTTGACTGTACAAGAGGATTTTTTTTAAGTTTTGGTGAACTGCATCTGTAACAGAAGAATGAGAAGGGATTTCTTATGTGGCACCAGTGTGGCATATCTGCATACAACTACTGCCAGCATCCTTCCTTTACTCAGTGTCTCCCAACTCACCCTCCAGAAAGGTGTGAATGGGTTTCTATGACTTTACCAAAAGATAAAATCAGAAACTGGATACTAAAACTAAGTCCAAAGGTAGAAACAAAGGAATGTAGAGATGAATGGCTTTGTTTATAAGAGCTAAGCAGTCTGCACATCGGTTAGAGACCGGCACAAATCCAAACACGTGCTGTAGTCTCCGGAATGGGATCACGGAGCTGCTTGGGTCAGGACTAGGGAGGTTTCAGAGGATGGCTGACCAGCAGCAGAAACAGGAATCCCTCTCCAAAGAGGAAACACAGAAATAGCCTACAGGCTGTCCATCTCACCACAGCAATGCATGCAGCAGGACCCACTGCTGGGCCCTCTTCAGACACCACAGGTGGCTGTTATGTATGTACTAGCAGGCAGCCAAGACAACACTACTCAATTTAGACTGCCACCCAGTATAGCAGTACTCCACAAGAATACTACTTTCCTCAAGCATAAAAATTAAAAAGACAAGAGAGAAAAGGAAAAGAAAAACAACCCCACAGAAAAATCCTAACCAAAAAACCCGTACATCTCCTGGTTTTGATAAAAAGAGGTCTTACATTTTGAGCCCCTAGAGTTTTTTTGGAATTAAAAAGCCACTTTTTTTTCAAATGCTGAATTATGACTGCCTTCTTCTTTCTTCTTTTTTTTCTAAAAAAGGAAAATCTTACCACTGTGAACATATTAAAAAAATAATCTTAGTTTACTCCCAGAGTCTAAAATAAAGAGTCTAAATGTTTCAAGAACATAACATACTCTTCCTTCCCTCCTAAGGGAACGTTTTTAGTTGAAAAATCTAGTCAAAAGGAATCTTGGATGCGTTACCTGCTCCTGTTCCCAAAACAAATTTAATAATTTTGCAGCTGCTGTTTCTCATTAAATGAACTAAAACATTCCCTGATCTGAAAAAAAAAGGTGAAACCGAGAAAAAATGCTCCATAATTTTGACAGAAGAAGACATCCTTCCCTCCAGGATATTGGTATGATGTTATATCACAGATAGATACAGCTGGTAGACTATGTCTGAAATACAGATACAGCCCATGGCTGACAATAAATTAAATTTATATGTTTAGAAGTGCAAGAATAACCTTAAAGCATTTTTATAACTGGATAATTACTAACATTGGTATATTCACACATATACTACGAGGGCAGCGGAAAGTGCCATCCTCCTAAACCAGGAGAGTTCATGAAAAAAATGAACAGCAAGCAAAGCATTCATTTCAGGCAAAAAGTCATTTGTTGTTGTTTGTTTTGGTGGGGGGGGTTTTGTTTTTGTTTGTTTTTAAAAATAAAATAGAAAAAGGTAGAAGTAAACACAGTTACACAGCCAAGTCTATGACTACAAGCCTTCCCCTCCTCCCTTTCTCTGGAGAGGAAAGAATGTGTATTACAGCATTTCTGCCAGTTCCAACAGATGTACAAAATCAAGAAATAGCAGCTCTGGTGATGAACCAGTTGTACTTTTTTTCTTTTTAAATAAACAGAGATTCTCCCATGCTGTAAAAAAAGAGACCAATATGTCCCATAGTTCTCTTTGTATAATGGGATCTGATAAGCAGTCTCTCTAAAATAGCAGATTGCTCTTCTAAGGAAAATAGTTAAACTTTAACAGGATTTTTGAAAATAAAAGTTGCCAGTTATTTCAGACAATCATCAATTATGCTCTTTAGATTTAAAAGCATAAAACTAGTTTTAAAAGCCATGCTCTTCCTTATATAGTAATTTTGGACTGACATTCGAATGACGTTCAAAGATGACTTTGCCGAAGTGGAAAGATTCAGCAGATGATTTATTACAGGAAAAAATGAAGACAAATGTTACAATGCTAATAATGATCAGAGCTGTACAAAATCATAAAAGCTTTACTAGCACAATCTGGAGCACTGGCCAGTTCTCATGTTGCCCAACCCAACACAGCATCTGCATGTTTCTGCTGACAAAAAGAAGTAAAAAATACTTGATTCTGTACAGCCAGAGAACACAATGCCCACATTATTCCAGTAACAATGAGTCCACATGAAGGGGACATGCTGTGTGCAAACTGAAGCTCCGAAATCCTACTACTTGAAATGAGCCGAGACATACAAACGATGGTAAAAATAAACAATCTGATTTTGAGGCAATATCCTTGCAAGTTTTGCATTATTCTCACTGACCAGTATAAACTCTGTAAACACACAGAAGAAACTAATATGGACAACAGCAAAGGGACAGAAAAACCAGAGAGTGCAAATCTTGAAAATTTAAGTTCACCACTGTTCTCAACATTTCCTCAAAAGCACTTACTGACTACAGAAAAACCATATTTCTGGCTTCCTGCCATGCCCAAAGCCCTACCACAAATCCGAATTCCAGCCATGCTTTGCATTCTGCTCGTGCCACAGACTTACCACAAAACACCAATTGCCACAGCACAAACATACCTTGTCATTTGAAGATGCATAAATGACATTTACAGTTGCAACTCACCTAAAGCTCAGTATTAAGCTGCTATCTGTTCCTTCTGCAACCCTGCCTAAACTATTTGCTAGGAAAACCTGATCAGCATGCAGCTAATTTCCTTCCACAGTTCTTTTCAACCATGTTCCTTTAAGTAAATGCTATTGCTGACCATATAATGGAGGGGGAGGGAAAGGAAATGGGAATAATCTTGCAAAATGAAAAGATTTCAACTCAAGAGATGACTGGGGTGACAAGTATCTTCTAATATGGCTCTCCATGGCACAATCTTTGCTTTTCTCACCAATTTCAAAACACTCTGAAAATGCCCTAAGGGCAGCTGAGAATAACCCTGCTGATTTTGCAAGGAAAGAGTGACAAAGGCCTACCTCCATAAGCCAGCTGCTGGGGGAGACTAGCTCCCTCATGCTCCTAGCTGTCCTCCAAACACATCAGAGGCACAAGCCCAGTGTGGTGCCTGCTCTTCCATTATATGCTCAACCTGGTGTACAGGGGCAAAAAATCAGAGTCTGCCATCAGGACAGACAGCTTCACATATGTTTGCAAAACAAAGGCAGGCTTAAACATTTGTGTAGGAAAGGAGAAAACCCACCGTAAACATAGATGTAACTACATCCTCAGTAAAACCCCTTAAATATTCCCTCGTGTAACTGGTGCTTAAAAATGGCAACTCTAGACTTCTCTTCCAAACAAACTCTCTTCATCTTAGGCATTTGCTCCTCCAGCAATTTAACCAAGCGCCAACTCTGTTAGCATACTGAAAGCTACTTCTTGATTAAAACTGGCTATAGCTTCCTTTCTGACATCTGCAATTCCCAACATCTATACTCTCTAGCTGCTCTCTGAAATGCATTGATCCAGTTTAAAGAGAGCTCTAAAAAAAAAAACCTTCAGAGCTCAAATTTCAACCACCATCACAGATCACTTCTGCCTCCCTCTTCCAATGAGCATCTCCTGCCAATCACACAGCATCCTAAAATTTCTAAGCTGTAATGTTCTTAACAGAGAGGTATCTCTATCTAAAAGAGGCATCAAAAACAAGTTTTCCTTTTCATTTAATCCATGCTCTAAGAACTATAAACACATTGGAATAAAATGTAAAACAAAAATATGCAAAAGCTGAAGCTACTGAATGAAACACCAATGCACAGGATTTTGAAATGGGAAGCAAGTATCTCATTTCAATGGCCATTCTTTAAATGTCAGCTCATTCTATAACAGTTTTTAAAAGTGGGGGGAAAATACAAACACTTTCGCCTGAGGATTTCTAGAAGAATATACCCCTACTCATGAGGCTTTACACATGCCTCAGGTTCAAGTATACATCTGGCATTGCTTACTTTAAAGAGTGAGGAACAGCCTGGAAAAGTTTAACATCTTTGACAAGCTTAAATTTTTGACATCTATGTGCTTCTGCAACACTCTGTCCGATTAAAAACATCTCACCATAGTCACATCAATGCACATGGTGTCAGGGCATGTTAGGACTGTTACTTGGTTTTACTACACATGATTTAGTACAAGCAGAACCAACACTTTGCAACTTGGAAGAAAACAGATGGAAATTATGTTGAAACAACAAAGGTTCTGGCAGAACCTTTATATGCACCAAGACGAAAAATAAAATCCTTTAATGGTAACATAATACAGCATATAGTGTTAGGCAAATATATATTGTGCAGGTGAAATGCTTAACTGCAACAATTATCAGAATACCTTTATGACTCCTTCAGTACACATTACATGGAAAATGTTGCTAAAGATTGTAAAGATACTTCAACTTAATTTGTTCAGCATTTTTGATGTCTTCTAACTTTGAAAAGTTAATTCTACAAAAGAAACGTAACAAATTTGTATCAGGAGATTTCTCAAGCTTTTAACACAAACTCAGACATACAGATACTTATCAAACATTTACAGTGATTTGTTACAGTGCGATGTACAGGATGCAAAAAAAGTCATCAAAGCCTCATAAATAATTCACTTAAATCAAACTGAACTGTGTACAACTACTTTCAAGATATACTCATGTAAATTTTACTTCATTATGAATATTCTCCTTTGAAAAAGGGCACCAGTATGGTAGTTTACATTTTATGAAAGTCTTACCTTTCAGACACTTTTGCAGGAAGATATCTTTTACTTTCTATCGTGCTTTGTTCTAAGAGCCACGTATGTGAATGCTTCTCTTAAAGCATGAAGAACATTTATTACAAAAGCAACTGGAGTTGCTCCTACTAGTAGTAAATCCTTTCAAGAGTGGAAAATTACTTGATCATTTAGTTAATTACATCTCATTTCTTTATGCTTACAATGGACTATTGATAGTTGCAGAGGCCATTATTTCAAAAACAGAATTCCCAAATCCACAACTAACCCAAGTTTTTAAAAACCTTTAGAAATCTGCCATGTCAAGATTTAAACTTCACATACCATCTTTAAGTGACAGAAGAACAGCTGCAGTGAAATAATATCACTTCTTCAATTTATGTAAATCCAAAAGCTGGGAGCAGAGTTCCCAGCAAGTACCACACCAAGCATTCACTCACTAATTTCACATTGGAGCTCACAGTGGGCTCAGTGAAGGTGCTGACAAGATCTGGGACATGCCCATATCAGCACAGTAAGCAGAAGAGGGTAGGGCCCTTATCCCTAATTTGAGAGGAAGTCAAACCCTCTAGAATAAGCCAGCTTGGTACATGCAGGCCATTAGACCAGTGCCAAGTGAGGAACAAGGGAAGTCTTCCAGGAGCAAAAGGAGTTGTTTTAACATATGGAAGTTTCTAGAATGCAGAGTCAGTTTACTTTAGAGAAAGTCTTCTAATAATTAGTCTCTCCTGACTTCTTATGGGGAGATTTAGATTAGATGTTAGGAAGGAATTCTTTACTCAGAGGATAGTGAGGCACTGGCACAGGTTGCCCAGAGAAGCTGTGGATACCCCATTCCTGGAAGTGTTCTAGGCCAGGTTGGATGGGGCCCTCGGATCAACCTCATCTAGTGGGTGGTACCCCTGCCCATGCAGGGCAGGGGAGTTTGAGCAAGATTATCTTTAACATCCCTTGCAGCCCACATAATTCTGTGATTCACTGTTATTAAAAACCCCTGATATTCATGGATACTATTATACAAGAATTAAGAGAAAAAGCATTTGTGAGACAGAGATTAAATTATCTCTACTGCATTGTTACCATGTCTCAGTTTGTTCTGACTGCACTTTATTTTTCCTTAAGGTCCTGTGTCAATTATCTGGAAATTCTATTTTCACTTACAGAACAAAGCAATATTGTTTGTAAAACAATGACACAAACAGACTGACTATGAACCCACTTGGGCTCAAGGCCTGAGAGAGTCAGACTGACCAGGCATAAAAATCAAAAGATTGACAGTATTTAAAATACAGAGAAGCCTACAAAATTGCCAAAAGTGAACTGATATACAATGTTCTGTTCTAAAATTCTCAATGGTATGTAGCACATGACAAACCAATCCTGACAGCTAGACAAATCTTGAACAGCCTATTAAAAAAAAAAAAATGTTATGCATCTTCCTTAGAAATTTATGAGCAATACATCCTGTATCATGTGTCCATGACAGCTGCTATTAGGAAAGGAAGTCTTGCAAGCTGCTCAACTCATTCTGAAAGTCTCTGAACAAATGATTGGCAACTCCAGCAAAACTGTTCCTCTTGCAGATAATGCCTGTTAAAGAAGAGAGTACACTCAAAGTGCCTCCCTCGGTCTGGTGGCAAAAGAGAAAGAATTCCTTAAATTCCAAAAACATTAATTTTCCAAACCAGCAGCATTAAATCTGGGTATATTGTGTGCAGTGGCTGACCAAAGCTAAGAACTCAGTGGAGAGATGCTTTCTATTTGTGTATCTGCAGGCCTGCGTCTCTTGCAAATAAGACTATTTGCAATTTTCCCTTATCTAACTCAGCAGAGCAATCTTAGTTCAACCATGCACTCACTTGTGTGTCAGAAGTGTCTCCTATGCACTGTGGTGCATTCTGCAAACAAATGTACACCCAACTCTGCCAAGAGGAAACCGAAGTCTTGGAAACACTGAGGGGAAAAAAACCACAACAAAACCAAACAGGAAGCAAAACAAAAATCACCAAAATGTTTAACTGTTTTAATCCTTTAATCATTAAAACCCTCACACTAGGACAATGTTTTTCTTGCAAAAGTAGTTGGAAGGTATTCTCTTAGTGCAATGAGGGGCATGTATTTTCGCTTCTGAATATTGTGGAGAGATTTATTTTTATGTATCCATATCTATATATAGACATATAAGCAACGTTCTAAAATATTTGACTAGCTAGTGGTCTGAAAAGTGAAAGCAACACTAAGGGATTTAAAAACTGCACAAGCTGCCTCTGCCTATGTACCAGAAAAAGAGGTTTAATCTAACTGTATTAATACTTTCATTCCTGCAGTTGCTTTTTATTGTACACTATACATTGCAAAATAATCAGAGTAAAGACATACACCAGTGAAGTAACAAAAGACAGTTTTTGTTTCCCGCAGTGTCACCAATCCTGCAAGTGGAAAACATCGCAACACTTCTGAATGCTGAGATCATTCCTACAGAATACGGTTCCAAAATGAAAATAACCAATACCAACAAATTTCCAGAATAAGCAGATTTAATTTCAGGTCTGTAATTTCGTCTGGTCAAACAGTAATGGCTACATACTGAATTCTGACAAGCTTTTGTTTTCAAGCAGGCTTACAAGTTAACCCTACTATAAAAACAAACCAAATAAAGTGTACCAAGATACAAGGTGGGACAAATACTGTAGTAGAGGGATCTGGAACCATGAGCAGGAGTTCCAGAGAGAGCACACAGACAAAATTCGAACAGCATACCAGAGACAGGAGCTTGAGGGGATATATAAGAGGTTACAGATTGCAGTTCCTGGCTCCTAATGATTTTTAAATTCAGCAAGAGCCAGAGTTTCTGTCTTGCACTGAGGGAACATATTATTGACTGTCTGACTGGCAGCATCTTCCAGCTCTGTTTTATCTCTGGCATAACCAACCTCTATTTTGGAGGCAGGGGAGACAAATAAAAAATACAGAAAAACAACCCACAAACACCAACATCCCCCTCTCCTCCCCCTCCCCCCCTCGCTGATCTTGAAATAGCTTTGCCTCAAACTAAGAAATGCTGGAAGCTATTAATGGATTACTTTTTTAAACATTTGGTGCTATTTTACCATTTTAAACCCCCCCATATATACAGATATACTTTGCATAAAACTTTTAAAGTAAACTAATTAAAAGGGACCAAGTTAGTACGAGTTTTGAATTCTTCCAGCAACATCAAGTTAGGCTGACTAAATGAGACCTTACCATGGGGACAGATAAGAATTTGGTCAGTTTCTGAAAGTCACTTTGACAACACACAGTAACTTACTTTGCCAGTATCTCAGCCCTTGAGAACTGAGTAACTGCCCTGCATTGGTCTCCTCTGATACATCTCTCTACAGAGAACTAGTAATTTTGGTAAATATAATTCCCAATATAAAACTTTCAGAAAAGCTTGGATGACTGAGTGAATAATCCATGCCTGTCTATTCTAGCAGCAGCAAGTCAAGGATACAGACAGAAACTATGACAGAGTTTTCTGAACTCTGTTATGGCTAATGCCACAACTTCTGAAACTGCCCTCAGGTCAGGTACGAAGTTGCACCAGCCTAACCAACCGCTCCTGTTCACTCAAAAGGTGAGATTAGGTCAAAACTTAGCAAAACATATTCAATTCTCCTCCAGCCTGACCTATTAATTTATTCTGTCAGTATGTTAACTG
Source organism: Edolisoma coerulescens (assembly GCA_013397115.1). Classification (NCBI taxonomy): domain Eukaryota; kingdom Metazoa; phylum Chordata; class Aves; order Passeriformes; family Campephagidae; genus Edolisoma; species Edolisoma coerulescens. Next base: position 1,876,080 of record VWZW01004700.1, on the reverse strand, counting down.
AAAAATCCTGCATGGATATATTTCAAATCACCAAGTCAGTCTTTTGTAATGATAGTTCTAAATTAACTGCTGCAATATCAAATACAGCCCAAGATTAAAAAAAAAAAAAAGGAACTACTGAGAGAAAGAGAGACAAAAACAAAGACAGGGAAAGGTCTAGCCAGGGAAACAAAAATACTCCATCCTGCCAGAAACACTGCCTGTAGCTTCCAGACAGGAAACTCACAGCCTCCAGAAAAACCATTGGCGTCAGGAAACAGCAGAAGTACCATGAAACTTATCTCACAGCTGAAGCTAATGTAAAATGAAAGGAGAACATTGGAAAAGGAAGGTAAAGACAAACCAACTAGCCACAGATCTTTGCTTATGAATACACTAGGTAAAAATTTAAATCTTACTGATGTGTCTCTGGAGGAAAGAATTAATGGAAAAGATTATTCTAGTCCTGCTGAAAATAAATAAATAAAAATACCAGGTTGAACAGATAGAGCCAATTCAGCACAAGAGAAGGGGAATGATGTAGCAGCATTTACAGGCAGACTCCACTACCACTGTAAATAGTGTAAACAGTAGTTAAAAAGCACAAAGCAAGAAAAAGCTGAATGCCAGTCATTTAAAGTACATCTGATGCTGTACTAACCTATGCTGGAAATACAATACGTGCCAATAGGAGGAGTTATTCTGCCAGCACAATTATCCCACCTACAACAACATCATACTATGCCAAAAGATATGCTATGTCAGCACACAGCAGGATTTAGCCCGGTTCATGAGAGTTTTTCCAACATTTTTCACTGACATCAACACAGACTGAGGAGTAAGCAGAGTTCCTCTATGCAAAACAACTGCTGCACCAAAGGGGTAGAAAAGTCATCGCAAAAACACCCACTCACAGCTTTAAAGACTTAATCTTGTGAAAATTTCTTAGTCTTTATTGCCTTGTTACTGGTGTCCAAGCATGAATCAACACAGGGGCATTTGTGAATCCCCTGAAAGCCACTGCATTAGCCAGAGGCCTTGTGTCAGGTGACACACTGGGTCACAAAGTGCTGACGAGACCCTGGCAGTGCTGCCATGTTCTGGATGGTCAGAAAGCTTCACACCAAATGTTAAAAAATAAATACTCAGAAGTTTCCTGCTATGCTTCATATTTTACCAACAGAATACAAAGTCAAAAAAACCCACAGAGGACCAACAGTGATGTTCCTCTGCCAGCTGAGGATGCTGCAGCAGCTCTTAGTGCTTAGTGACACACATGAGTGTGTGTCTCAAGATGTAGTTGCACTATTCCACTTACTCTATTACTTTTAAATTAGTGAATTACATCTCCATTGCCAGACCTCACAACACAGTAAGTATTTCTGAAATACAACTCCCTTGCCCTCATGCTTTTGAAGAGGGATTGCAAAGCCTTCTCCCCTCCACTCACCCCCTCACATTCAAACTTACATACTCTTTCTGTGTTGGATGCTACTTTTTTCCTCCAAAGCATCATCTTAAACAGCTCTTTCTACATAATTATGGAAACATCATTAGTTGGGCCCCTTTGTGCAACAGACTGTGACACATCATCTATTTCCAACAATTACAGGTAGAAAATACAAAGCAAGCATAATGCAATTCCTAGAAAAGGTACTGTGCTTATTTTCTCCATTATTTAGAACAGCTAAACACTTCCTAATTATAGTGTCCAAACAAACCTGTATTATTTCAGGTTCTGAGGTAAAACCATACTTTGTGGTTCTTAAATAGTAACACTGGTAATGTGTCTTCAACTGTACACTTTTTAGTAAATCTTTAAAAAACCCCCAACACCTTAAGTCAGATTTAAAAGCTTCCTAGACCACAGAAACATCAGATTTGGTAAACTGAATTAATACAGAAGGTGCTGCCTCTAGCCATGACTACCTGTTAGCCTAAACCTGAGATACAGCCCTCAAAGGTTGAGATTATTTTTTCCTTTAAAAAGCAGTGTATATAATTTGCAAACACTACAAAAGCTTCTTGTTTATTTTTAAAATCAGCTGTAATCCTACAGCTTGACTCTGAATCCTGTCACAGTGACATCCACAGTTCTGCTCTGATGGCCTTGAATATATAGCTTTCCTGAGCTGTTTGCATCCAGATAAACCTTAGATGAAACAAGTACCTTAAACTGAATATAACACACAGGCTTTCATATTTATTTTCAAGTCAAAGGTATTTGTTTAATCAGCAATAACAAGTCAAATCTCGGTTCATCTTAAAAATAAAATACCAGTTTCTCTGGTGGATCATAAATACACAGCGTCTTTGAGTCCTCGCATTCTTTCTACTTGCAAGTTAACTANGGGGAAGTCCTTGAGCAATAGATTTAGTTTGCCTCTAAAAAATATCTTCACTTGCAACACCAACAAAGAACCATTACTGAAATCGCAGTTTAAAGAGCTAAAAGCAATATCCTGCCAGCCAATAGTGTCAGGCACAAATATTTACAGAACATTCTGAAATGCCTGTAATAAACAACTGGGACAAAACATAGTTTATCAAGTACATTTTCTACCCACAAAAGATATATAGCGAGGAGCAGGCTCCAAGGACGGCTGCCAGTGACACCCCCAAACACTGTTTCCATTCCAGCATGCCATTATTCCAGACCGGAGCGACTGAATGTGCGCAAAGCAAAACCTCACCCTAACTTTGCTGACGTCAGAGTTTTCTTGCCAGCAGACGCTTTAGAAACAGTTACATTAAGTCTCCATTGTGCTGTGGAACTCAGAGCTTGCATTCCTGAATCGGAAAAAGAATGCGAAAGAGCAGGAAGAGGGGGAGGACAAATTCAATTTTTCACCCCGAGATTACAGCTGTATCTGGCACAGTCGGTCCATGTGACTGGCTCGCTTTGCAGGCTTCAGGTAAATTCTCCCTGTCAAGCAGAGCCAGGAGGGGAACAAAGCAGGGGCAGAAGAGCCGCAGAGGGCAGCGGCGGCCGGGGAGCGGCAAGGCAGAGGCGCAGCCCTGCCCCGAGCGCCCGCCCGGCCGGGCTGGCGGCAGCGCTGCAGCAGCCCCCGCCTGGCACACCTTGTCCCTCCGGGCCGCACCGCCTGACCCAGACACAACGAGGGCAGACGGCAGTGCATCTGCCGCCTTTTCCACCTTCCAAAAACAAACCAGATGCCTCAAGTAAGAAACATTTGAATTATTCTAAAAGCAAAAACCAGAGCCAAAGCTAACAGTTTGTATACTCTTGCAGATTGCTGAAGACTAAGGGATTGCTGAAACTGCCTGCAGACACTGGTCCGTGGTGGTGGCAGAATACCTCACACTGGCTGCCCGGGGAATGAACAATAATACTAAAAAGATATCTAAAAATAACTCAGAAGTCTCCCCTATTCTTTTTTTTTTTTTTTTAACAGTGAGCAGGGCTCACCTTTGCAGCAATCCAACACCAGTAACATTCTGGATTTTAACTCAGAAACGTAGCGTTCACTCTCAGCAAGCTACACAAAAACATGAAGGCACATTCCCAAGTATGACGGCTCATGTCATAGATCCTCACACTCAAGCCTGTAAGCAAAAGGACTCTGCAACCATCTTCATGCCTTACTCTCAGCACCCCATACATTTATAGTAGAAGGCTCCTCACTTCAGTCAGAGCTTCTACCTGACATCCAGCAAGTGCCAGATGAAACAGAAGAACCCTCACTGAGGACAGCATTCTGAAACAGATTTATAACATGGATGTTATAAACCTGCACTGAACACTCAAAGATAATGACACTTAGCTTCCACGGCCCCTGACATGAGTCTGTTCATTAATGAAAATCATCTTTGGGAGAAAACTGAGCATCTGACAGAGACACCAGACACACCAGAGATGATGTTGACATCTGAACGAAAACCAACACAAAGAGCTTCAAGTTTCATATTTACAAAGGGCCACATCTGTTTCTAGATAACCTGGTGACACTGTCAAACATTACTGAGTTAACTGTAGCTTACTATCCCGTTCCAACTCAGTGCACTGTGATCTAGACAAACCTGTATTTGTATTTGCTATCTCCCAGCAAGACCAGATCAGTACAAAATACCGGGACATGATGCCAGCTGGTCTTTAGAAAGTCTGGATACCACAGCTTTCTTCCCCTCAACTGTAAGGATTACTACACAGGTAGAACTCCTAGGCTCTACTCTGAACCCACATCTTTCTTTTGGCCATTTAAACAAATTTTAAAAATGTGGTATGTTTTCTCAGGGTGGGTGGGGAGGAAGAAACATCCAGAGTAAACAAACTCTGAAAGTATTTAAGATTACAAGAATGGAGTGTTACCACAAGCTCCATTCTCAGGCAGAACAGAAGTGCCTACAGCAAACGTGAAACGTATCTGTGCAAGAGATTATTTTTTTTCTACAAGTCTGCTTTATAATGCAGGGTGAAACTTCAACAGAATGAATAAATATTCTTGATGTCTTGTTTCATATTCAGTCTGAAATGTACTTCTCTAGCCTTGTTACACTGCAATATGTGTGTGGTTTCCTTGCTACAGCTAGCATGAGACAAAAATGAATCATACTCTGTACCAGTGCCAGAACAGAGAATAAAACAAATGCAATCACTGTTACTGAGAAACAAAAGTCTCCTATAAAAATGTCAGTTGCACATCTGTTTCCATTGTAGGATTAACTTTTTCAGTGACTTTACCTGAGAAGTAAGGCATATAAAATGTCAAAAAAGGTCTAGTAGTCTAGAAGTGAGATATTTTAATCAGATCATTTTAACATAGGTAAGTTGACAAAACAGGAGCTTTTATGATTTAATAGTTATTTAGAAGCTTCAAGTCTACGACTGAAAACAGTAGATACATTCTATTCTGAAAAAAATGCAGTTTCTTTAACATTTCTGGTATATTGTCTATTTTCAGTAAGGGGAGCTTATTCTATTTTCTAAACAATTACTCAACACTGCACTGGAAAAAAAAAGGCTGCAACTGAAATGTTATTCAGAAATTAATTCTGAAGTTCTTTTAGCTGTTCCTCATTCGCTTCTTTCATGCTCACATCTTTTAGGATCACCATTATGAACAAAAGTATTCTTAACAATTCACATTCTGTCCTTATTTCTGACCTTTCTGATTTGCAATCCCACTGTTCACCACTCATCCTCAAATAATTCCATGACAGAAAATTATCAAATACTGTATGAAAGAACATAAATGATTTTTCACTCTTTTAAAGTTGTGTGCAACTACAGAAGTACTCTGCTGCAGTTTTAGCCAGTATTATTCAAGAACCCTCCTCTGAAGAGCAAATCTGTTGTCACGTTGCAGCTATCACAGCAGTACAACTGTGAGAGTCATGTGATGGAACTTAAGGAAGCTGAAAGGCCAAGGCACATTTAAAAGGATTCAAACATCAAAACAGGTAGAGATTATGAATGATAAATGCAAATAAACTAGAGGAACAATCTGCCAGGTCAACTCACATGTCACAACACTATGTCTGAAAAGGGATTCTTACAGCTCACAAGACTTACATTATTTACTTTTACTAGCAAGCCTTAACTTAAAATTAAATGTATGCTGAGTGCAGCCTTTTAAAGTACCTGCTGGTCAGGGTGACTGTTCCATACTGGGAAGGTAACGCCTACACTAAAAAACATACCATTTTGTTTAAATTTCAATTTTAATATAACTGAAGTAGTTTGTATCTGCCCACACTTCCCCATTAGAGAAGTTACAGCACCGTCAGCTGCATTTGCAGCAATAGAAGAGCAAACCATTACTAAAACTTAACAGGTTTCCCTGTCTTGGTACAATCCCCCTCCTTTCTCTCCAAATGTCCAGTCGCAAGTAACCTCAGAAGCCACAATCCTAAAAGACTGTTCTGCTGAAACAGAAGGGGGGAGAAGAAAAATGAGATAGAGAAAAGAAATCTGAAATCAGTAGCGTGAAAGTTAACCTACAATAAAAGGCACAAGTCTATATAACTGACACATAGATGCAGTATTGTTTGTTCACTAATTTGACCTCACCAACATGGCATACAAATTACTGAGAGAAGGGAAAGAGGGGGAGGATGTGACACAAATTGTTCTCAGGACAGTAAGAAAAAACCCCACAAATATCTGGCAGTTGCCATCTCCTTATTAGGTACTCACTGGTGTAGAGTGATTGTGCAAGTGACATCTACTCCTTTCTTAAGTTTGGCTAGATAACAAAGAAGGAAATTAATATAGAAGTTTGGATCATGTCTATGTTTCAGCATTCCTGACAACTCTGGTTTCTACTTTGACTTTCTACCTTAGTAAAAACGCTTTTTCTAATCCTTTTACATTTGTCTAAAGTATCAAGATCCACCAAGAAAACTGAGCTACCAAGTCTTTTTCTAACAACGAGGACAATAAAACTGTTGTGTTAAATGACTTTTTCACATAGAACCGTTTCCTAGAGTGTACTTAATTATAGTACATAAAAATTCTACACAGCCATGCCATACCTAGCAAAAACAAGTGAAAGCTATTGTAATCACACCACTGCTAATGTGATTATAGAAGACAAAAATCTTACCCTTCTTCTGCCCCCCAGAAAGTCCTTTCCCCAATAAATAAATTATCTTGTGACCTATAATATTATCAAATACTCTTCGGGTAACCGAGGCACACAAACCTACACTAAGAACACGAAGAACTATGAGGACACTTAATATTGCACACTTGGTGCTCAAAAATTAAGGATTCCAGAAAGCAAGCTGTCCATAAAAACTAAATTCAGCATCCCCCATCCAGTCAATTGACAGTGTAGCTGATGCACTGGAAGGCAATGCAAATGCTGGTCCAGTTTCAGCACCTGTGATGTCTGGCTGTGGTATCTGATCCTTGTCACCATTTCCAGGGACATCAGGACATCTCTTCCCCTGTCCACAACAAAGATCCAACTACCAGGATAGGCAGATACAGATTAAGTGGGGCCAGTTGCTTCCCACCCAAGCAGTGGTGAGTGTAGGACCAGGAAGGTAAGCTCCAGTAAGAGAAGCTGGAAGACTACTGCTGGATGCCACTTAGTGCTCTAGCAGTCATTTCCAGGCCTTGGGGAGATCCTAAAAGCTGTGTCCACCTTCTGAACTTCCTGTAGAATCACACAGACATACTGATTTTTCTGGAGCTGGCCTCATCCCAGCAACGGCTTTTTCTCATTTCCATACTAAATGAGGCTCCATATCTACATGTTGTACATTTTTTTTGCTTTATAACAACATTATACAACACTGAATTCACAAATACCACACAAATCCTTAGATATTTTTACCAGACTAAAGGCTTCAAAATCATTAACATATCAATCTTCAAAGCAGCCCTGTAAAATCTTCATAGAAATTCTGCAATGGACGATTAATTTTCCAAATTTGCAAAATGGGAAACAAGACACCAAAGCTAATGCTGTCACCTGAAATGAGATTAAGATATTGTGGGCTGCCAAAGCTGTAAGGCTGTTTTGCGTCAATATAGGACTGTATAGGTTCAAAACTTAGGTTGAGCACTGACAGCACTGACCTGGTGATCAACACCTGAATGTCTAAAGACGGGCACACAGGAAAACACCTAAGTACTCTGTAAGGGCCTTGCCCAACACCACAAACATTCTACAAATGAGGTGCCACAGATTCCTTGTTCTAGCATTCCCTATCTTTATACTCCAGCACGCTCCAAATAATGGGGCTGTTGTCTAATGATTTAAACGCCAATAGTATTTTTTTCTGTTGTCAGGGCATGAGAATGTTCTCTTACACAAATTTTCTGCAATTTAATAGTTTGCGGACACCAAGTGACAAGATTTAGCTAGCATTAACTAGAATTAGTTTCTCTTTGAAACTTCTACCCCCGTGACAGATTTGATTAACACTGGCCAGTGGCTTTCTAAAGAGGACGAGAAACCTAGAAGAATGCCTTCTCTCAAGGACACTACAGTCTGCTACAGCATGTTTTGAACTAGGGGTTGTGGAATACATCTCAAAGGAGGAACCCTGTGAAATAAATCCATGCTCCTGCAACAGCAGACACAGGTGGTAGCTGAGAGGTCTGTGCATGGCAAAGCTTCATATAAACCTTTCCATCCCTCCTCCCTAGATGTTAGTCAGTAATTAGCAGGGGTTAAGGACCTGTGAACAGCCTCTTCTTTTATCATTTTCTTTTGCAGGTGCTCAAGTTTGAGAGCAAAAATGTGAAATAGGTAAAGTTATCATAAAAAGGGAGATTTGCTTTAAAAGCAGCTGTTTCAGTCTACATCACCCTCAGTTCCTTCATGCAACCTTTTCTTCCTGCTCTTCCTCACTTATCCCTTTTCCTTCAACCTCTTCTGTTGCCTCTACCCATCACATTTTCCTCTACCTCCTTTGAACTGAAGGTAGACAGCTCCCACTTTGTCTGAAGCCTCTCATCCTGATGGAGAATCAAGAGCAGAAGGAAGCATTCCTCCTTCTCACTTGGGTCTTTCATTATTGACTTGATGCCCGGCAGCTGTGATAGAAAATTTAAGTATCTCACCACTTGCTACAATAGCTGAAAAAGTGTGGCTGTTCGTGAAATGTTCAGAATTTTGGTGCCAGAGCAATCAACCAGTCTTTAAAGAAAATGCTCAAAACCACTTTCTAAAAATTTGCCATTCCTTGCAACTTTTCACAGAGATAGGATAAAGATGGAGCAAGGCTTCTCTAAGAAAATAAAAGCAAAAGAAAATGAAAAAAAAAAAACCCCGACCTCTGATCCAAAACACAGACATTGTAACATTCTCAGAGCAGTTGCACTGCACTGTATTTTTAAACATTAAGAAACCTTTCATCTGCGTTCTCAGAAACAATATTTGGTGGGTTTGTTTGTTTGTTTGTTTTAATATCCAAGTTGAGCTGCAAAATATAAATGCTTCGGACCAACTACATTTTGAATGAAATATAACCAAAAACCTGAATGCCTGGTTTCATAATGTGAAGTATCAATCTTATATAAGTAAGATACTGTCAGTTCTAAGTATTGTATATACAATACTTGGAGCTCCTAACAAACTCCTAAAAAGAGGAATTCTTGGATGTTTACTTGAAGTACTAACCCCAATCCAAATGAATATCTACCAAGACCATTTCCATTTTATCATACACTTAGAGCACATGTGTAAGTGCATTTTTTCGTATCTAGTATAAATTCGAAAAACAAAGCATGAAGAGAAAGGATGCATCACTCATTTTACAGATAGATGTTTGAAGCAGACAGATAATGTGACTTGCCAAACTCTCAGAGACAATGCACAGAACAGCTGATGATGGACAGAGGAGAACGTGTCTTACCTCACAGCCAGAATGGGATGGCAGCAATGATCACCCTCCTCTGAGCTGCTAAGCATTAAGCCACAATAACTCCACAACTTGTACTCATTTGCTTGTATTCTAATATATGCAGCACACTGGTCCACTCACCATAATGGGCTGTCCTTAAAAACATTTATAAATCCCACCACCACTTGGAAAAGAAATAAAGCGTGCTTTTTCCTGCTTCGTATGTAACTCCATCATCTGTCTCAAATATCCACAGACTGTGTCAGTACAAACAACTGTTTCTCCCTTTTTTCTCCTGCTCATTCTACAATATCTTCCACAGGACTGACATCGCTGGAGAAAGACCCCTTACATTTTCCTTTGCTTGGCAAAATATATGGTCTGTAACGGTAGCCTGGAGGTATTTAATGCCATTTTACAGTACATCTTTCTCATCCTTGAAGGAAAGACATACATATCTAGAAGGCAAGACAAACATTTGATAAGAAATGGACAAAAACAATTTCAAAGAACTTAATGTACTGACTTCTTAAATTGTAACAGAAAAGTGTTGATAACTTTAGAAGGAAAGGTCATGATAAAATGATTTTAAAAGCCTGAAGGCCTTGATTTGTTTCTCCAAAGTGAGGCAATCTTCCCTAAGCAAGAAATAAATATGTAAAAGGCCAAGCCAGCTATATTATCACTCAAACTAATTCAGAAATATAAGTTCTAAAAGGATTTCAATAATATACTACTGTAATCCCAAATTTAATTTTAAAAAAGCTATTTAAGCAATTACTTAATTTGATTATGTTTTATAAAAGAAATGGTAAACTTCCAACAGTCTGCTAATTCATAAATTTGCAAATTACAGCATGAACTACAACATCATGAAAAAAACCCTTTTGGAAGGGCTCAGGTACTTGATCAAAAGGGAAGGGATGTAGCTTTTGTGTAAGACAAATTCTTTCAATACACCCTTAAAGGCCAATCTATATTTTACTCAAATATAAATCATACAAGAATGCATTAAAATGTTACAATTTTAATACATTTCAATATATCAGTAACCATGAGAAAACACATGCTGTTATTTAAATAAGTCAACGTTCCCGACTACCCTCCAAGTTTACCAGAATGTAACAAGTCACTCCTGGTTTCCTAAGTGCAGGATCCTGTCTCCAGTGTATGTAAGACTCCATGGTGCAAATGACAGGTGAAACAAATCTTCTATTGGTCCCAGGCCCTAAACACGAACTTTTAACTTGTCAGAGTGGTTTCAGATCCAAAAAGTACATTCATCTCCCAGCCAGTATGTTCTGGTACCTTCTATACTGCCATCCATGTAAATACCAAATCTCTCTCTCAACACTGTGAATACCCAAGAAAATCTATGGCAATGAGCCCAACAGCCTAATGAAACACAGCTCAGAAAACTGCTCCTTCAAAAATCAGTATTTAATTTGCTACTAATCCGACTGAATATATTCTTGTTCTCACAATATAGTATGAGGACAGAAGTTCTAACTTATCCTTCTCTTTCTCATATGAGAACTGAATTTCCACCTAAAAAGATGTGAAGCCTTGGAACGGCCATGTTAGCTAGGAAAGCAAATGCATGACCAGAGACTGACAGAGGAGAGTACTGTATAAATCTCTGCATCACTTACAGCCACACACAGCCACCTGTAATACAGTAAATTAATTATTTTCTAGATTTAGAAACAAACAGTTGGAGAATACTTGTTTCTCCTTTTGTCAGTGATTAGCACAAAACCAGGAAATGAATCAGGCTGAAACAATAAATCTTGAGAAGAAACACCATGAAATTTCTTCATCTTACATAAGATTCATTATTTTTTAAAGTGACAGAACTTCAACAGACAAATTTATCTAAAAATCATCGTTTTAACAGACAGTAGAGTAACTATGGACTGTTCGGAAAAGGAAAACAGATTTGGGTCTTCTTTTTCTTTTATTATGTCGTATCACAGGTGTCTTCCACAGTCTTTCTGATGCATCATGATCCATACACAAGTTCACTGACTGATGGAACACCAGCCAAGATAAGAAAGACGGGAGGGCTGCCAAACAAGCATCAGTGCCAAATTACAGGGAACCCTTCATTTTCTTTCCAGCTTTGCCATACAACAAGCTTCATTTCCAACAATTCTGGGCCTCCATTTTACAGATATGTTGTTGAAAATGCATTTACATTTCACTAGGACTTCCTTCAACGAACTGTGAGAAGTAACATACAACGACAGCAACAAGTTCTGAAATCACTTTCCCATGCAAGTGCAAAATCCTGTCATCTTTGAGCACCATTTCTTCTGGTCTGTCCCATCTGTTATTTAAGAGGAGTGAAAAATAACCATGTTAAAAAAAAAAAAAATAGAGAAGCTAGCTATTCAAGAGAATGCCTTTCCACAAAAAATTAAAATGGCAGTCAAGAGCCAGATTATTTTGACTCATGATGTCACAAGACATTTTAAGACAGCTGCCTAATTGCATATACAGAAGAACAACAGAACCAGGCTATAACCCAAACTAGAGATCACAATAATCACTTGAATTTCAACTTTGCACCAAAATACTCTCCATATCCCCCAGCCCCCCCCCCAATCGAAACTAATCTACGGCGGAAGGAAATGAACAAAATTGCATCCTGAGCAGGTACAGTTTTTATCTTAATAATAAATTTTATGGCAAACTGACAGCACTTTTTTTTCTCATTTGTGAAGCATTATTAAAGGTGTGATAGAACCGCCCTGGAGCATGCTGGATGTCTTTCAGCTGACACTAGTATCAGTTTCAGTGCTTTAATCCCAGGCTGCAAAGTTTTCACCAGCCACCCAGAGGGGTCAGAAACAAACTTGTCTTCCCAAACCAACATATAATTTATGTCCTTTCCCAGGCTGGGCTGAGGAAGGAACTTGGATTCAGACTGGTTTCATTTTAAAAGTGCAGGGGAAATTTGAACTCCTGTCAATCACTGTATCAGCTACCGAGAAAAAAAGGAATACAGCAGGAACATTCTGCTCCTCTGCATATCACTAAATTTTCTTTGTTTTCCTTTACAGCAAAGGGTGAAATAACTCCCTCCTATTTCCATATTCCCTTCTCATTACATATAACATCTATAGTAGTCCACACATTTTATCAAAATAATTGAATTTTTAAAAAATCTAATTATGTAATACCAATCCAGTTATTCAAAAGAATTGTTTATATTCCAAATCTTATTTTTCCTCATTATTTTAAATGCCTCAGAAATATATTAATTAGCTATAGAATAGTCTGCAATCACAACTGGCAAGAAGGAGAATTTTTAAACTGATGCCTTGGATCTCAGATGTTCTAGTAACTCAAAGTCTGACTTTTCAAAAGAGTATTTTCAAAAGAGTATTAGTATACAATTTTTGCTGAGGAGCAAGCTAGTTAAAAGTGTCAAACTATGCATATAACCTTAAAGTTAAAACTTTATGGCCATATAAATATGCATTAGTATTTCAGTTTTCCAACAAATGTGTTTTGTTGGGCTTTAAATCCTTCCCAAAATACCAAATACATGATGGAAAGCAATATACTACATTACAACGTAAGTGTACTAACTTATTCTAACCAATAAACAAGCCTGTGAAGAAAAGCTTCCTTAAAAAAGAATTAACTTTATTCTAATGAATCAAACTACAGTCTCATCTAGCTGTGACAGAGATTTCTTATGCCAAATAATTTCACAGTTTTGATGCAAATATTTAATGTTTTGCCCTGAATAAAGGCAAGCGGAAGTCAAGACTAATTAGTGAGCCAGGGAAAACATTAAGTTTATAAAACATAGTCCTTGTATTTGTATGTAGTTCGCACCTGGTCTGGCTTGCCAACAAGAATAAAATATTTCACTGATCATGGACTTGATAAACGTTTCTCCAAAGCTACCAAAAAGCTGCTGTGAAATAAGAGCTGAACTGGTAAAAATCTTGGAAATTACATTATTTCCAGGAGATTGCTGAAAGCACTTTATTACAGAGCATAATATCAAAGGATCACACTTTAATAAACAGTTTTGGTAACAGACCAAAGCAAACAAAAAGCATCATGTTTTTTAAAATGCTAACCACACACTTATAGAGACACAGCAAGAATATTAAACACATGGCATCCCAAGAGAATGCAGGGAAGCAGTCCTCACAGGTCAGGTTTGCAGAAGAAATGAACTGGCAGTGAAATCTAAACATGACAGAATTTCAGGAGCATTCAATACTGTAGCTGTAGTAAGAAAAGTGATAATAAATGGGTGTCCAGCACTTTTGCATATTTGTGTGCATTTGTGTGCATATATCAGCTTATCTGAAAATCAAGTATCTGCAGACATCCTTTAAGCAACCTTTACCAGTAAAAACCATTGTATTTTAATTATATTCCTTAAGTAATGTCCTGGTTAAGCAGAGCATGAGACAGATGCTACCTAGTCTGGTTTTGGGATACTCTAGGTAAGGGATCACTGAAGGAGAAAAGACACTGCCCTGCAGTATTACTGAAAAAAAAAACCAAAAAACTATCTGTATTGCCTCTTTCAACCAGGGAGCTCATCTCCATGGAAAACTTTTCTTTTTATACCACTATAATAAAGATATGCAAAATTAGAATAAGTCCAGTAAACCTTTTCAAACACAAATTCACAGGATCAGTTATGTTGGAAAAGACACCCAAAATCATTGAGTCCAAGTATTAACCTAACACTACTAGGTCCACCACTAAACCATGTCCCTAATACAATCTAACTGGAGGTGTCCTACAGTAATAGTTCTTTTCCTATGAAAGACTCAAGATGAAAATCCCTTCAGATTTATATACATGAATAAAAAATGTAAGATGGGAAGGTATGTTTGGTTTTTATTTATTTAAGAAAGGAAAGTGAAGTTGTTTCACTTTTGAAGGAAGTGCTTTGAAGTCAGGAGCTTCACTGTTTACTTGAAACCATTTATTTCCTCCTACAGTTCCAAAGAAAACCGTTACACAAATGTATTAGAGGAAGCAGGTGTGTAATTTCATTGAAAAGGTACTTAAACTTCTGAAAAACAAACTTCATGTCAGCACAGGAGACCTTTCAAGCATTTCCTTGTGTTACCTGCGAGAACATATAATTTAATATTTATCTTGCTGCTTTATTAAAAGAAAGCAACCACAGGGTATTATTTGACAGTACTAGCAAGCAATGCTCTATGGCCCTAGCACAAAATAAAATTATTGCAGTGATAAGAAAACACCAATGTCACTTCAACCTGTAAATATGTGAAGAAAATCCTCAGCATCACCAAAATAATATAGTAAAATACCTGGGGACATGACAGTTAAAACAAACAAACAAACAAACAACACAAACCTCCCTTTAAGCTAGATTGCATAATTCCATGAGATACTAAATCACTTGTTTTCAATGTGCCCTCAGTTTTAGTTCAAATACACTTCTTATTTTAGAAATGAATACTGAAGTTACGGTAACATCTGGACTTGTTCAAGACTAATTAAGCTAAATATAGCTTTAAGAAATGTATTTCAGCAGGAAAAAATACATTTACAAAATTATATTAATGTGCAATTAGGCAGCTTGCAGGTTTTTTGTATTTTAATATAATTTCTTCCGACACTGCACAAAGCAACTCGGTGTGGAGAGAGACACAGCAGATCTACATGAATGTAGGTAGGTAGACAGATAGATAGATAGGTAGGTAGATAAACAGGTAGATAGATTGATAGATAGGGCTGCATTTTAAAATATTAAAATATTTAAATACTAAAGAGAATACAGCTTTTCCAATATACAGAGCAAGAGGCTCTGGTATTGAGGGACTTTATGCGCAGTAAGCTTCACTACGTATTTTCAGAATCCTGCAGAAGCAGCCCACGCTGACTTAGCTTCAAAGGGTTAAATTAGTACAAGCAGTGGCCCATGCTGTCTCTTGCTGCAGGTTAACCTACCCTGAAGCAGAAATTCAGAACAGGACCACCTTTCACTCTTCAGAGCGAGGTCACATATTTGGTTTAAACTGCCTGTAACACAGGTTTAAGCAAAATCTTTGGATCTGAATAGGAGCAAAGACACTGCATTATATTGATGGCTGTGGGTTAGTAAATTCCAAGAGAAGGGCATTAATAAATAGAAGGTATAACACTTTAAATTACTGTGGCTATTTGCTAAAGTAACAATGTCTTTCTGCTAGCAGCCAAGTTCCCAAACTAGCTTGTACACTATTCTGTGGGACTAACTCCCAAAGGCAATCATTTACCAGAACTCACTCTATAGAGGCCAGATACCAGCAGCACACAAAAGGGTACAGCAGTCCTACAAAAGGCAGCAGCAGGCTTTGAAAGCAAGGATGGATATAGCACCTCATGGTTAAACAGCAGATGTTATGGGGGAGGAGAATGTAAGCGCACAGTCAGATTAAGTCAAATTGGAAAAATATAACCATGCTATTGAAAACAGAAAATAAAGTAGTAAGTTAAATGTGCTGTGACTCACCTCATTTTTACAGTTTAGCAAGTAATTTACTTCAAAAGACAGTAATCTCTTGTTAAAAGAAAGGCTAGTTATTATTATGACTGCCTGACACTTCCCACTCTAACATCCTATTTTCCAACCTGCTTAGAATCTTCTCAAGCAAACTGGGCTGAAAGTTATATACTAGAATCTTCTTCAGAACTCTTATTTCAACCAAAATACTTAAGACAATAACAAAAAAACCACCACAGCTCAAAAAACCACAACAATCTAATGAAGAAAATTATTCTAGAAGAGAAAATAAATCAAAAACTTGCAGTATTTTCTCTGGAAATGTTTAGCACTAGCACACTTTGAAGCTAGGAATTCGAATTCTGGCCTGTGTAACTTGGATGTACATTTTATCACCCTTCCAGCAATGTGAATACATCCATGCTTACAAGTTTTTGGGAATGTGAGAAAAATATACCCAGTCTTCAGCAAAGAGCATATATTTTATCTGCTAATATCTCTACTAAACTTGATCCAGCCTGGAACTGAATAGAATCTTCCTTTCACTTCCAGGTGAACAATATGCTGGATCAAAGGACCAGAAAATAAAGGTAGGAAGCTGACTTGTCCTTTCCAACATCCAACTAATAAGTGGCAGCAATGTAGAAGAAACTTCAACGAAATATGGAGGGAGTGGGAGTTCAACCTAAACCATGTTGCAATTCAAACAATCGTCAAAGTGGTGGCTGCCAGAAAGGTGACTGAAATCTGCACAGGAACTGGATGGTTGAACAGCAACTCCATCAGAGCATGCTAAAGAGAAAAATATAAGAAAAAAAAAAGGGATTGCAGAGTGAGGAAACCAACAGTTGTGTGGGGAAGTAACTGTGAACTTCAGCACAAGTAATAAGAGATTATATATGAGAGACAGAATGGACTGGCTGATCACAAACATTAGATGAAAACAGGCTAACAAAGGCAAGAAAGAGATTCTACAGAGTAGCTGAACAGGGAACAGAGAGGAAAAGCATCTCCAAGTCACAGGAGAGAAAATACAAAGACACCAGATTAGTTATTGAAAAAGATATGATTTTAGATCAGCCAGGGTATCATCCTAACAAAAATCTTAACTGGCTAAATATGAATAGGATTTGCATAAAACTGTTAATGATGCAGAAAGTAAAAGTTACATTGCCAGTGATAAAAAAAAGCAGCAAAAGCAGCTGATACTGTCAAAGCAAGTCTTCCTCTACTGCTCATCCTCTACAGTCCAAAAACATCCATAAAACACTCTACACAAGCACATAGATCATACTGTCTCGGGTCAATCCCTATAAAGCATGACAGAGTATTATTAGATACTACTAGCTCAAATAGCAGCAGTCTGCCTAGTGAGTAGCTTCCTGATATGACTGCAATTATTATTTTTAATGGCTAGAAAACAACACACAAAGTACACTAGAAATAATTCTCTTTACTTGATGAAGTTGCATTTGGAAATGATTGCTGGAGTACGTTATGACAGTTTAACTGCATGGCTTTTATCCCTTTCCCCCACCATGGTATTTTTGCCTGGTACACACTTATCAGGTCACTGGTCAGGATTTTGTTTGTTCTTGCTCATTGTGCTCCCCACAAAAATAAATAAATAAACAAATAAATAACTACTGCATAATACTACATTGAAAGCAGAAATTGATTTCCTCATAAGTCATTGCAGAGCACCAATATATTAGATTATATTGCTGAAATAGTCAAAAAACATACTCATTCCACTTAAGTAGCATGGTTATTATCCCTGTTAACAGATACAATATTAGAACATGATTAAGGATTAATTTATTTTCCACCTCAGATGCCTGACCTGAGATAGCCTCAATGAAACTAAGTTCTTGGGCATGTTACACAGCAAATATGTTCAAAGATACCTGCAGTATCAATTGTGTACACACATTCCCAACCCCACCAAACACAGCCAAGATTCAGACACCTTTATCAGACAAAATAAAAATATTTTTTTGCACCATTTGCATTATATCTCTTATTGAATGGAAATAACTGCCCTAGAGGCTAGGTTTATTTCTGCCCAAAGTAGATGGACGCCCCTGTAGACAGGGCACCTGTATTCTGAGGAATGCTTCTGCAGGGGAAGAAAAACCAAAAAACCACAGCTGTATAATTAAGAACAGTAACTTAATAAAGGTAGGCACAAAAGATAATCCAACTATGGTTGCTTCTTCGCCTGTAATTCTGGCATTTTTTAACATTTGAGAATTTTACCTGAAACCTTAAAATTACATTTAAATGCATGCAGTAGCAGAATCAGTTTCACTTTTCATTTACATGTGCAATCCTTCACATTACAAAGCCTGAGCAAACAAGTCATGTAATTGCTGCAGAAGCCATACCCTGCCATTTCTAGTATTTCTAGTGCACTCATTATCATGGTTTCTGAGAAATACAGTTAAACTACCAGCGTCCTAAAGCCATCTTCCCTGTCTTTACAATAGACAGAGTTCTTGCATTCTATACATTATGAAAACCTGAGCTATTCTTCACCTATAAAATGCACTGTTTTGCAGAATGCACATTAGGTAACTTAGAGTTACTGCAAGTGGGTACTGACTTCAGTAACGCATACTCAAAGCCATACTCCAGTCAACTATTTTTATGACCTGACACTCATGATAATGAAGTTAAATCTAATAAACCCCCTTTTTTTGAAGGAAATCAGATCACCAAAACAAGACTTCATCACCTAATACTCCAAAGTCACCCATATCCAGGTACTAATCTATAGTAACACTGTACAAAGCACCTATTTCAGGGATGAACTTTAAAGGTGAATAGTTCTAACTTCAAAAGGACTGTATTTTACAGAGAGCTTCACTACCCACACTACGTTTTTACAGATAAAAGCATCAATCTACCCAAGGCTTCCCATAAAGTGTTGCATTTCTGTTCACTGTACTGCCAACCGGAAGCTCCTTCCTTTCAGGATTCTAATTTATTCTCTCACTGAATGATTTTTAGCACAATAAAACTATTCATCTGCATACTTAGAGGTGCATTTTCACCATTTCATGAGGAATACCAACCATATCAAATATTCTTTATTACCAATATTTTTAATTATTTTTATCCACTAGAGAGAAACAAAAGCAAACTTACCGATAGTTTAAGAGAATCCATCCCACAAATGCAGCATACTGTGGCTTTACATTAATTGTGCATATGCAGTTTTCCATAAAGTGGCTTTAAAAAGCATACAGTGAAAAGATCCCTACAGTTTGTGAAAGATAATTTAGGTTGCAACTGTGACTTAAAAATTATTTGTTACCCTTAAAACAGAAAGATAATATTGTATGACCTTTGAGATAAGAAAAAGGATACGACTGCATAGCCCTAATAAAAAACCAGCAATACCTCACATCTCAGAAACAAAATAGAAAAAAGGAACAATGAAAACAAAACCATGTCACTGTCTTCATATTTTACTCAATCAACAGTTCTTGGTTTAGATCCAGCCACGATATTATGCTGATTAGGACAGGGTGTAGGAGGTAGGAAGAAACTGTTTTCACTGCTTACTGTTTTAAAGAAAAATCTGTAGCATTGCTGGGCAGGACTAAACAGGATGCTTCTATTTCCTAACCCATTCCCCAGTAAAAACACCTCCTGCAAAGTTTAAACTTATCTTTTGCTGTTGAATTAATCTGGCACATCATATACCTTATCTACTAACTAAGTTAAACACTGAGAACAGGGAAGTTTGTTCTTCCTTTCCCAGACATGCAGGCAGCATGTAACCCTAATAATCTAAATTCTTGCAAAGCAGGATATTTCTCTTTGTTTATCCTTGCTTTCTTTTCATGAGTTAGTTAATCCATTACCTAATTCATCTTGGAATCATCTTTAATTGTTAATAATGGAAAGACTCAGGACTCCTGTGCTGAGTTTACAGGCTCTCTTCTATTCTTGCCCTGGCTGAATTTCTGCCTGGTGTCAGGTCACAGAAGGCGAAGTCTACTTTTCTGCAGCTATGCACAACCACCACAGACAAAGTCCAAACAAAGCATACTGGCACATAAAGGGAAAAAAATGCAATAGCAAATAGGAACAGAAAGGTGAAGAAAGACAGGAGATAAAAAGAAAACCCAACTAGTCACATAGGAACTTTAAGAGAAAAATACTTTTGATCATTAGGTACTAAAACCCCGCAATCAAAATGCAGATGGCTTAAAACCATGGTGGTGTGAAATGAAGAGTAGTGTGCACAACAGCTTTGCAGGTTTCTCCTCTATGTTGTCCCACAGATAAAACTTACACTGACTGTAAAATCTTACACTTCAGTAAAGCAACAGCCTGGCTTCACAGACTATAAGCACTAAGGTTTCCTTTGCTTAAAAAGGAACTAGAAGTTTGATACCTCCATCTCTGACCCTGAGTAAAAGGGCTCCTGGTCTCCTAAGATGTATTTTTAGCAGTATCACATAAAGGAAACCTTAACTTCTTCTTTTGAAAAAAGCTAACTCAACCAAAAAGTAACGATCAGATACAGCTTCACAGGTAAAATGAAAGTGAAAAGGTAGCTGCTCATCTCAGTAAACTGAAGCAAGGTCTTCAACTTAGAAAAAACAAAGTAATTTAAAAGGCTTTATTCTGTTTATATTTGACTTAATAGTATAGTAGAACACAAAATGAGAGCACCTCCATCAGGACACACAGTGGAGAACACTTTGATTAAAGTTATTTTTCCAGTACACAATCTAAAAATAAAGTAACCTTGAACACACTCCACCTTCCAGACACATTTCTTTGCATTGATCAACGTATTAGATTGCTTATTACGGAAACATGAAAGGCAGACCCAGAGTAAGATACTTCCCAATGGCTGACCAGAAGAAAATGTGTCTTATCAGGCTTCATCTTTGCCAGTAGGATGATGTCACTACAATCACTTTTATTCCCATCCAAATGTTCTTCCACTATCAGAAATCTGAGGGACACCTGGAAGTTCCCTACATAAAGCATTTTGATATGAAGGAGAAAAGCCAAACAGTATGTTGCAACAACCACTCTCTGTCAGCACCTTCACTTACTATATACAGTTCCTGTACAGATGTTAATTAATACTCACTAAAACATTTACTGTGAAAGTCCTATTAGATCTTGATACAAGGAAGAGCTGCAACAATGAATATGGGCTTGGCATATGGCCCCAGTTTTCAGGTCATAAAAAGCCTAAAGCACTCATCAACTATCTAATTTACACAAAATAAAAGCCTTCTATTTCCTAAAAAAAAGTATAAATGTTTCTTCCCGAGATAGAGTTCTGAATGACGATACTGCAGAGGATCTTCCAAAATATCCCTCCCCTTGTCCAGTTTCACAGAAATATACAGTAAGTTCTGAGCACCATGTACTTTTAGCAAAGGAAACAGATGAATGACGCATTTCGGCATGGCAACACCAAGAGTCTTTTCCTCTGGAATGCAACTGTTATGGTGCTAAGAAAGACTCTTATTTGTCTAAGAGCAGTTAACAAGGCTATTTTATATAAATACTTGAAAATAAAAACAAGGCACAGCAGCACTAGTGCTGTGGTGCCAACATATCCAAAACACTAGCCAGGCAGTGCTGCGAAAGCCCCATGCCTCAACTGAAACCTTCAGTCCCACCTGAACCTCCACTGTTCAGAATATCCCCTGAGGTGCAAGACCACTTTGCACTCCCTAAAAAACATTTCTTGAAAACACATGCAAGGTAAATTTGTCTCATCAGAAGTCATACACAATGCACTAAACACTAAGCTGGAACACTCCGATAGATTAAGGACTTTAGGATAAAAATAGAACTTGATTACTTGATGTGGCTCACAGAGTTTGGTTTTATGTGAAAAATCTGATCATTAACCAAGAAACTTAAAACTGATAATTTTACTTATTAAGGATATGCAGCATCAGTGAAACACAATGAGAATACAGCAACATGATTCTTACTGCACATAATTTCCCCAGAGTTAGTCCTTTTGCTGAAGCAGTTCTTCATCCACTAAATGGAACAACAGAAGGGGACAGCCAGGGGCTCCAATTTAGACTAAGCTCTAATCTGCCTTACGGGAGCAGCTAAAGGACCTATGGAAAAATGTTTGTTTAACAGTAATTTGTCTCAACTATAACTGGAAGCAGAACAGAACTGACATAGTCCCACAATGACAGTTTGTGCTGAACAATAACAGGATACTTGCATTAACAGAGTTGTGCTCTATTTAGGAAGCAAAAACAAGTGACTTTACCAAATTCAATTGGTACAAACATTTATTTCTGCAAGATGCCCTTCAAATGTCTTGCTGAAGACATCATTAGGGGATATGCTGGCCTCTAAAGAGAGGAAGTTCTAATGCCTGAGGAAACACCTGGATATATGAAACTAAGCTCATTTCATTAGGTCATTTTGCTAAGTTGCTTTAGGTTAAAATAACTCTTATATCAGCTTTCCAGACTGATGCAGTATGTCTAGACGCAAAGTGAATCTTTGGAAACTCGCCCTTAAAAAAAAAAAAAAAAAAAAAGGCGACAACTATTCTCATCTTGTAAATGGCAATTACAGTGTAAGGCTACCTGTCTAACAGGAGGCTACCAGTTGCCCAGCAGGTGACTGACTTCAATCCACAGTTTAAGAGTGGAAAAGCCTACAGTAATCTTTCCATTACAAAAAAAGTAACCTAAAATGAAAGTACTCCTACTTTTTCTTGTTCCATGGATAAGCCCCAAGGTACAGTTAATTCTTTTAAGAAGTATGCTACAAAATCAATGAAGTTAAAGCAAAGCAGACACTCAAAGCCCTTCTCCCTTGCCTTAATGATGAAAGATGTAAGGGTGGTATCACAAATGACATCTCACAGCTCACCTATGGGGCTTTTCTTCCTTGTCCAAATTCTACTTTGAAGAACTCAAAGACTGTTATAAAGCTGGCATAAGACATGCTCACAATTGGAAGAAAACTTCTTGTAGAGCCCTGTAATATTCTAGTCCCACACAACATTTACAGCTCTTTTTAGATACCCATTGCTTTGGTTTGGATCCTTAAGTCAGTACTTGCACTAAGAGAAAAAAAAACAGAAAAAACAAGCAACTCGAGTCAGAGAAAGACCAGCAACCAAAACCGAGGTAAAACACAGTTATGAAGTGCTTGAGAACTGCCAGAAATGTACATGAAACAATCAAGATCACTGAAGAAAAGACTAAGACACCTTATGACTCAGATGAGTGAAGTCTCTTCCACAAAGACTCTTTTCATCAACTAAAAAAATAAACTTACAAGAAAATCTGCGATAATGAGGTCAACATTAGTTTACAGAAGTTTGGAAGAAATCTGTCATGAATATCAGCAATAGACTAAATACCTATTTATTATCACAATGCACCAAGAAATAAAATAAATCAAAAGAAGTGCCTGAAGAAATCTGTTGAAGTAATCCTTCAAGTGAATACTTAAGAGGGAAGAGCGTAATTCTACTTTGAATTCTATTTGTAAGTTTCTTTCTGAGTTACAGCACAACAGTATCTCAAGTGTAATGTATATACAACACACAAAGGTATATGTTTTTCTTTAAAGATAATTTCATTGATGATTTAAAATACAAACTACTTGAAATTAACTAAAATTAGAATAAAACAAGAATAAAATTTCCACTTCAGAGACCTAGAAATAAAAGGAAGTATCCTCTTGTGAAAAATAGGAACATTAAAAAAAACCCCAAACAACTGTTTTAAGAGGTACTAATACAGCCTCTTCCATATTCTTCCCACTGGGTAAAAAAAATGGTACACTGCAACACTAATAAAAACAACCAGTTCTCTAAGACTCAATGTAACTTTTTACCTTCTTGGTAGAAGTCTACCTCCAGATGCAATTCACATGCTTTCCGCAGTGAGATCCAACACCAGTCCCAGTGTCTTAAAGCCGTATTAGGTACACCAGTTCATTCAGCTACACATCTTCCATCAGTTAACACAGAAGGCACAATGGAAACAGGGCTAAGATAAACACAAGACAAAAATCTGAAATCAATTTCTTTATGGATAAGCCAGTGTTAGAATTATTACTTTTATTAATCATTCAAAGAGCTTTTGCTGACCCTCAGAAAGAATCGGACTGAGTCACATCTCAGCTACAAACCAGAATCACACTAAGAGTAGAACCCAAAACATGTAGCCATCAACTCGTTTAATTCAGGTTTTAAAATGTATTCTACTGGGCTGGTACATGATGTTTACATACAATTCAGAAAACAAATCACAAAGCTAGTATGGATGTCTGACCATGGGCCAGAGTGAACTGACCCCAGGATGGAGACCACAAGCTTGGCTAAAGGCCATCAGAGGACAGTGGTCCAGAGCACTGTAGTTGTACTTCAGAGCTCAAAGATCTTTCTTAGTGCTTCCAAACCAGGATTCAGAAGTCCTATGAAAAGACTGAGGCATCCTACATTGTCATCCTGGAAGGAAGAGGGGTAGTGTGTGTGTTGGATCTTTGTAAGGAATACTTTAATAAGACTAAGCACGGATCAAAGAGGCCCAGTAAACAGCGGAGAAAACCCTACACACAGGACTAGTTAGGAAGAATCACCTACCCACTGAACAAATTCAGTCCGAAATTTTTCTCGTGGGGAATAGTAGCTAAATGCTGTTAATTAAGAATACGGAAAAAAAAGCATATGCCATATCTTTTCCACCACAAAAGGCTCTACCCAACTGCCAAAAGAATTCAAGGGCTCATGTTCTTTCACAGATTGATAATATTCACATAAAACAAGTTCTCCTAATGCATTTATTAATGCTAACTGGGAATCCCATAGCTCAGGGAGTTTTAATGATTCATTTACTAATGGAGAGACCAGAATTTGTACACACTACAAAGGTAAACAAATACATCTGTCAAGCATCTTCTTTCCTCCTGAGCCTCAACTAGCACAATTAATCAAAATCTGATGATTGCTCTGCATAAGGAATGTGTCATTTGTCTTACAGATTTAAGTTGGAGGGGAGAGAAGAAAACCACACTTAAACATTTCAACTCTTTCTTTTAGAAAGGATGATCTGATGTCCACAAACTCAAAAACAGCTGACAACATAAACATAACAGCTAGAATTCAGCATTTTATAAATGCTGAATTGTATAAAATGCAGTTGAAACTGGCATACTTCAAGAAATACGCACACGGGGAGTTACACATACGTATGCCTTTTAGTGAACTCGTTTTTATGATTAGCATTATTATCATTATGCAAAACTGAAACTTTCATTTTTTGGACAAAAAGGCCGAGTTCACATGCAATTAAAAATAAAAAAGTGCTTTCTCATCTTTCTGAAAGCTTGAAATACAAGCATTTAAATGTTTATAGTTAAATAAGTACCAGATTTTGTAAACTGTTAAGTAATGTTAGACAGCCATCATTTCTAAGCATTCAAGTGAATTCTGTTAGCTGGGCAATTCAGAATTTTACTTCAGTCTGACCTGGATATTAAACTAAAAACTTTCTTTTCCAATTAATTTAATAAGAAACATTGAATCAGATACTGAAATATGGTTCTTCAACTGACAAAAAGATTAATTATTAAAAAAACCACCGAGGGGAGAAATTAATTTTTAAAAACAAATTTATGTTTAGTTTTGTCTCCAGAATTAAACCCTGCAAGATGCGTTTCCCCAAACTGCCCTTAATAAAATAATGCTATCCTTGATAATAGTTGAGATAAAGCACTAATCAGTACCAATGCCAACTACAGTATTTTAACAGAAACAAGATTTGTTGTGCTCCTCACGGAGAAACACAGGCACATACCCAAAAAGCAACTACAAGGGCATGAAGGCTTCAAATTTTGATTTCTCTCAGCAGTAACAGCATTCTATTACTGTCCCTTTGGCACACCCCCGTATCTTCATTCCACTACTACCCCTCTGGCAAAGCCCCATTTCTTTCCGTCAAGAGGCAGTACGGGAGCAGAAGGAGAAAGGCAGAAGGACGCCTTCCCTTTGCAAGCCATCACCTCTCTTCAGCTCACTTACATGCACGCTGGCTTTCACACAGTTTGTTACCAATTCTTCCCTATCTTTCGAACGTGCGCCTGCAGTAGCTGCTGTGTGTGTATAGCAAACTGCCAGGTGGAAAACTCCCAGCTTTGCAGAAGGACCTGTGCAGGGAAAACACTCGGCAGGACGCGGGCTATTCCCACTGCTTGTCCCCCACCGCCTTCACAGCCGAGATGCGGTATCCCTGCAAACTCCTCCGACCCACCGGGAGCCGGGGTGGGCAACAGACCACAGAGAGGTCCACTAGAAACTCTCAGGGGGAAGGGTGCGAACGGTGCCCCCGGCGTGCGCTGGAGGCCCGGGAGCTGCTCGCGCTCCTCTCCCTGTGCCAGGTCTCCCGGTGCCCCGCAAGTTCAAGTGCCGGAGTTCCCAGGCCCCCGGCCCGATGCCGCTCCGGGGCGGCGGGAGCGCGGCGCCGGCCGAGGGGCCCCCGCGGCCCACCCGGGCTGGCGGAGGGCGGCAGCTCCTCCCCGCACACCGCG
>VWZW01004700.1:1768219-1849204 GCA_013397115.1 Edolisoma coerulescens | reverse complement strand
CGTTATATGTATGTACAATTCCGTGGGCTTCACACCCATGGAAATGGAAAAGTGCGAGGCGAAGAATGAATTATCGGGGCGTTTCAGTAGCGTCGTGCTGCTGAGCGCTGAGTCACTTGCCAAAATGACAAAACCCTGTTTCCGTGCTGTAAGATACGGATTTGCCTTCTTTTCGCCCCCCTTGCCATTTGAAACAGAAGCTGCCTCAGAATTTGCCCAGAAACCCCCGGCTTTTCCTTCGTGGCATGGCCTGTTCTGCATTTAGCTTCGGTCAGCCCCGAGCCTCTTGGGCGCCGGCGTCCAGCAGCCGCAGCCCTGCGCTGCCTCCGCCCGACCTGTATCGCTCACCCGTCCCTGAGTTCGGGTTCTCCGTCTCCTTTTGCTACCGACCTACATGCCGTCTTCCACGGGATTCCTTCCTTCTGCAACCTTATCGTAGCTGCCACCCTCTCCCACAGCCTGCTCGCTGCTCCTGACCTCCACTTCTGGCCCAATTCCGAATCTCCTCTGGCATGTTTCAGAATTCTCTGCATACATTATTATTACATTGGGTTTAAATCGTGTGCTGTCTTTTTTTTTTTTCCTAGTTAATCATTCATACTGTCTCATGTAGTCTCAGAATTCTGTGGAACTGGAGCTGATCCTGTGCTTATGACTAGTGGTTCTTCTGTTAAGCTGGTATGAAACCTGAAAACTTACTCTGGAAAAAGTTATTAATCACCCAGCCTGCATTTAACATGTGCAAAGACAGTAAAATGAATAAAATGTACCGTGCTTTTCCTGTGGGATTTGCAGTGTACCATCAGTTAAAGGCTTGCATGTATACTTACCTTTATTTATGTGCATAGTTCCATTTAAGTCAATAGGACTACTTCCAGTGCATCAAATTAAAAGTAAATACAAGTCATTCCGTGGTGAGATATTTAATCTGAAATGACAGAATAGGCAATTACAACAAACAGGGAGGAGAAGTGGAAAATAAGGGTAACAGCAATGAGATTATACTGGAATTTTGTCATGTTGTGTACAAACCACAGCAGTTCCCTCTTTGCTTGTAAAAGCCAGTGGCTAGGTGAGTTGTTCAGGCTCCAGTACTGCAAACACATACCTGTCGCTTAGGGCGTGTAAGTGGTGCCATTGTGTTCAGCTAGATAAGATATACAGAAGTTTATTACATCCAATAACTTGTGGAGTAAAGTCTTGGGCACTTTGTTATGTATGGGATTTGATACAGAAAAAGGGAATTAGAGAAAGGGAAGGAGAAAAAGACAAGAATGGAGGTGTGTGAGGGAAAGAAAATGAAGAGAGAAACAAAAAGATTAGCATATAGAATAGCATGATAGGATAGTGAACAAATTTTGGAATAGCAATAGCAAACCATTCTACCAGCTCAAATGTGCAGCTACCAATAAAAAAAAAAACAGCCAGCAAAGCAATGCAGTAATGTATTACTTTCTAAATGACCAGAGGGATTGAGCAAATCAGTACAAATGTTCTGAAATCTCTTGGCTAATGCTGGAGAATAGGAGGGGAACAGAGGCCAGGTGTTTTGAAATTCTGCACTGAGACATTGAGCAGTCACTGTGGTGGTCAGATGGTTTCTCCTTGAAGCTGACGAGGGACAAAGCAAACCTCCAGCCAGCCCCCCTCCTGAGAGCTTGGCAGTAGCGAGTCTGCAGCCAAGTAGGTGCTTTTCATCAGAAGTGTTCAAAATAGTAAATTAACCAAATACACTAAGCATAGGGAAGAAAGAAAACCTTTTCTGCACAAGCTGTAGACCAAAACTGACAGTTGTTTGTTTGCTTGCTTGCTAGCTTATTATTATAGAACAGGATGACAAAGAGGTATTAAGGAAAAGTAGGGGCTACTCAAACTGTTTAGCAGAGAGGAAATACCTTATGCACACTGCATTTGGTGAGGCATACAAGATTTAAGAATGCAAACTAGCCTGTCTTTCCAAAACACTTTCTGAAGAACATCTAGGATTTAACCTTTGTGGATATTTAATTCAGTTGCTGGCAGAAAAGTACAAAGTATTATATCACAATACAAAAATACTGCCCTCCAAGCAAAGCATCTGTATGTTCTAAGGAGGCATAAGCACACACAACATGCTGTCAAACGTGGAGGGATAAAAATCCTATCAGCATAAAGAAAGGTGAGCACAGAGGGCTGAGGAAGGAAAGTGCTTTTTCTCCCCATGGTAAGGAATGGAGAAAAGGATATGAGATGGACAACCTCATCTCAATTTTGTATATCCTTCTCATAATCTCTGCTTATCTGGACTGCTGGCCTCAGTGTAATTTCAATATTTCCATGTGAAACACTGCTATCTCATATAGTAGTGTAAAATCAGTGCCTTGGGCCAGAATTTGATGTGTTGGTGGTCTTTTCTTTAAACTTATGTTTGAAGAGTATCAAATATGATGGGCAAGTGTTTCCATGTCTCTGATCCCACATCTGGGTCTCCCTTTGAAATCTTTTATCTGAATATTCAACCATCATCTTCAACATAGAATTGGCAAAGCCAAACTATTTTTGTATAGTTAATTTCATGTTTCCTGCAGTCTCTGTCATCATCTGGTCTCCAGTCCAGCATTTTTAGGGAAAAACCTGTCCTCAACCCTTCCCCGTTTGACACACACATTTGTGTCCTTGATCTTTCTTTCATCTTGTTCTGAAGAACACCCTTTGTTGGAAGATTTGCCACTCTCCTACGTTTTTCAGCTCAACTGTCTCGCCAATTTATTTTTTTTCCTGGAGATTTTATTTTTAGCACCCCTGATTTTACTGATCTGTCTTACAGTGTTGCCCCACAGATGGCTGCATTTGCACAAAAAGCATTGCAGAAGATTGATGTGGCAGCAGGAACAAGTGGCATAGGGAAGGAAGAGAACTGTCTAGATCAATTTTGCCGCTGGAAAAAATGTAGTATGGAAATGCATTCTGACTTGGAACTAAAGAAGAAAGGATAAAAGCCTTTGATGAATTAAAATATCTGCAATATGCATGGATAGAAAAACAGAGATCAGGTATGCAAAAAAAAAAAGGAAACGTTAATAAATACCACTATATAACTGATAAATATATATAAATACAGCTAAGAGAGAAATTGCACAGGACAGGAATAATTGTTGAATACCATCAGGTTTCTGTTTGCCCATTGTGAAAGATTATTTGCCATGCACTGATTGTTATCAATTGTATTGAGTGCAGTAGATTAAAAATAAAAATAATACCTGTGTACCATGATGACAAGGCTAGAATAATGGATTAGTGACAAATAGAGCTATCTAATGGAGATGCAATCTCACTGATCTGAGTTACAAAGTGGCAAGATACCAGTAAATAATGTGCAAGCTGAGAACTTTCCAAATTTTTTGGCATGTCATAAAACATTGAAGATGAAGGCTTCCATAGCCATTTCATATCTCAGATATCTTACAATTACATCATCTGATCTAACCAGTTTCTCTAGTAGTCAATAAGAAAAAGTAAAAGTAGAAAATTTGTAATATATAGAACTGCACTCCCTAGAACATGCCTACTGTAAGAAAGAAAATCTGTTTAAATAAATAAAATAGGTTTATTTCCAGCCCCAATGACAGAGAATAGAAATAGGTTGAGAAATCGGGGTTCAGGCCAATCTGGGTTGGCCTGAGTCCAAAAAGTGCTCCTAAACACATATAAGATGTCACTCAACTTACAAGACTCCAGAAGTCTGCAAAAGACTACTATATGAGCTTAACATTTCTCAAATGCCCAAAACTCTACTCCTAGATGTAATATTTAAGCTCTGGAAGTAAGGGGTTGCAGGATGCAAAAATACCTGTGTATTTTCTCAGAGTTAGCCATTTTTAAAGGCCAGTTGGCTATCACTGTCATTATCCTTAGGGAACTTCAATTTGTTAGAAAAAATAAATGAAAATCAAGTAAGAGTTATACTGCAAAAAGCAGCAGACTATCATTTCTGTTGCACAACTCTGTTTACATTCTAGTCTCCTGAGCTTTCCTCCTCTGTTAGTCAGAACAGCCTGAATTTTCTGTTTTTCTGAGTTCAGAAGTTATGTGCCTATTCTCTGCCCAAAGGTGAAATTGTTTCTGGAAAGCTTGAGCAAGAATGTTTTTGCTGGTTTAAGTGTGAGAACAGTGGGATAGGGGGAAATGTTGCATAAAGGTAAAAGTGCTTTGGGGTTTTCTAAATAACTTTTTCATCACAATGAAGAGATGTGAAGAGATGAAAATCATGGTGGAAATGACCCTGCTCAGGGAAGACCTATACTTTTTCTAAAGTTGGTGTCAAATGAGTCCTTCAAGCAGCATATACAGTCCATCTTTGTCAGAGCCAGGGAGTATTTAGACTTGACCTTCCCTGAGACTAAGGGCAAGTATCTGCTCAGATTGAGCTGTTCTTTGAGTCACAAACAGCTCCTCCGTATTTTCATGGTGACACGCTGACTACACCCCAACATCCTGCCCCATTACTGCCTAATTCTTCATGGGGTGGCTCAGTATATCTACAGGTTCCCTCACAAATAAACTGGGATTGGGGAGGCTGGTGAGGGAGGGGCTTGATGCCCGCAGGGGCCCCACTTCAGTGTGCACTGTGTCCACACTCTGCTGTTGGTGGTGAGGGACCTCCAAATGTGTCACAGCAGGCCTTTGTGGCCTTCTCTCTCTGCATGTCCTCTTGCCACAGTTAAGTATCACAGGCATTTAAAAATATAAACCATCTATGTGACAATGAGGGGCCTCTGTCTGTGGGATGTGCAGTGTGACAATGAGGGGCCTCTGTCTGTGGGATGTGCAGAAGCAGAGTGTTTCTCCTCAAGAGCACCTTACAATGTCTGCTGACCTGCTCCAAGTCCATGGCCAGGAGGTCAGTGGACCTGAAGGCAGCATGTGTTTGCAGCCAGGGTACCAGCTGCCGGCCTGGACAGCAGAAGGAAGGGATTCTGGGCAGGCATGACATGACACAACCCATAGTCACATGCTGTCATGTGCGATCATGCCGGGTGTTACGTGTCCCGCATGAGCACACATTGGACAAAGACAGTGAGCAGTTCTCGGCTGGCCAGGGAATGTACAGCCTCTGACCCTCCTGTGGCCAGAAGACCATCTTGTCAGGGAGCAGCACAGGCCAGGGACTCCCCATGCTGGCAGGGCAGGACCTGGCTGCCAGGGCCTGTCTCACCATTCCAGCCCTAAGCCAGGCAGCTGGAGGGCACTGGGGCAGCCCCAGCCCTGGAAAGCCCCAGCCCTGGGTATTGGGCACCTCCCTGGGGACAGGCGGAGGCCAGGTTGGGACATGAACCCACAGGTGTGCCTGGCTCAGTAAGACCCATTGTCGGGGCAGGGGCTGATGGCTCCATGGAGTCCTGGGCCGTGAGCAGGCACCTCAGGGTCCCAACACATCCTTATGGAGAGACTCCGTATGGCTTTGCCTCAGGTTGATTTCAAGAAGCGCTCACAGAAGCAGAGCTCTGTCCAGGAGCATTGCTGTGTGCAGTTGGATTGGTGGATGAAAAGGACAGAGGTGGTGAGGCGTGGTTGCCTTTAGCCCCTGCTTAGGGAACACATTTTCTCATATAATAGCTGTGAGAGCCAACAGCAAGTAGGACACAGGACCTCTGTGCACAGAGAGCTTTTCAGAAGTGTGTCATCCCTCCTGGCCTCACCAGGGCAGATGAGCCATAAGAGAGTTGCTTGCTCTACATGGGGAGCTGCAAACACAGCTCTGCCTGATTGTCTGGCAATTCCCACTTAGAGTAAAACATTCTGCAGCCCCAGCCACTGCCAAGGGCAGAGGACATGAGCAGAGCACTCTGATGCGGCCTGGTTCTCCCCAGCATCGGCAGGTGAATCCTACAACTACAGTGTTCTCCTCTATGCACTGAGGCCGGCACTGGGGTGGCCATTTCACCATGAGCATCGTGACTGTGCCTTCCTTCCTGCCAACATCACTGGCAAGTTTGCTGGTTACTGTGATTGCTCTCAGCATGACCCTCATAAAGCAGCAGTTCTGGCCTTTACCTCTTGCCCAGAAGTCTCCTCTCTTGTGTCTCCTTCCTCAGGCTAGCCAGAGCCAGGCGGTCCAGAAGTGTGAAACTCTTGCTGCCTTGCATGAAGCTGACTCCAGACACAAATTAATAACAGCAATTTCCTGTGGTCAGGAGCACCCAATTCCAATACTCTCTCCAACAGTTTCCAAGACTTCAAGCCTCTTTTGCGTCACAAAAAGGGCAGTGACTGCAGTGCTGTGAGTTTACCCAGGAATGGTACATAATTAAATCTTTGACAGAGAGCTCTAAATACTGTTTTTGATTCACAGTAGGCAGCATACCAGGGCACGCCTAGATTGACCATGATGCTATGTAACCCGAAGAGAACTGCTGGTCTCAAATGTCCTTTCCTCACACAAGAAAAGTACCTGAAGCAGCCAAAGAAGAGTCACACCATGTGCCCAAGAGCATCGTGCAAACACTTCTTGTCAGGCTTGGTGCTGTGACCACTTCCCTGGGGAGCCTGCTCCAGTGCCCAACCAGCCTCTGGGTGAAGAACCTTTTTCTAATATCCAACCTAAACCTCCCCTGACACAGCTTCAGGCCATTCCCTTGAGTCCTGTCACTGGGTCCATGGAGAAGAGATGAGTGCCTGCCCCTCCTCTTCCCCTCACAAGGAAGTTGTAACTGCAGTGAGGGCTTCCCTCAATGTCCTCTTCTCCAGGCTGAACAGACCAAGTGACCTCAGCCGCTCCTCATCCGGCTGCCCCTCAAGGCCCTACGTGGGGGACTTTATGTGCATTTGCATTGATGTCAAAGTGAGGAAAATGCTGTGATTTGTTTTCTTCTCCCTGCTGTCCAACAAGGTCCCCAGGAGCTGATACTCCATCCGGCTTCATCTCTGGAGTGCTACAGCTTTTGGATGATGTGCCAACCATGCCTCTCCTTCTCAAAAAGAAAACAGAATTTATTTCAAATACATATAACATATGTTTGAGGCCATACTTGTTAATTTCTGGAACCAGAACTAGCCTTTTTATTTTCATTCTAGAATTTGCCTACTGTCCCAAAGTAATCAAGTCAGGAATCAGAGGATTTGGCTTCTCTGAGGACTGTGTCTGCCTCAAGTTCTACAGAGGGCACTGTGTGTATTGGTGTTGCTTCCTTTTTTCCCTTTTCTTTTTCCTTGGCTTGTCTTCACAGGGTTTTTTCCCTTGATTCCTTTCTGGTTTTGCATTAGACCAACTAAATGCATGACACCTAAGACTACACTCACTGTGCCCCCTGCTCCACCCTCTGCACTCAATTCTGGCCAAGATATACGGTCAGAGATTTCCTCTCACCCAAGGGTAATGAGTCACAAAGTCTGGATGATTAGAAGGAAGGGTTAGGGTTTCACCTGCCTTATGGGAGATCATTTTCTCCTTCAGATACCATTCCTAATTCTACACTTACTGCAGATGCACTCTACTACAAGACCTGCAGAAGTGAGTCCTCCCTGGAGACTGCAGTGCTATTCGTTGCTTTATGGAAGGTGTTTCTGCACCACATTTATCCCTAAAGGGTTAGAATTGAAATTTGGCACTGAAACTTGTTTAATTTCATTTTTTTTGTTTCAAGTTTTGATAAAGTTTAACCACTGAGATAGTCCAGGTTTCTGCTTGAAACAGCAAAAGGGCAGCCATACTGCTCAGTGGGCAGGTTCTGTGATGCGGTTGGGGGGCTTATTTATAATGCAGGATGTGTAGATGCATTTGAGCCAGTTCTGCTTGGGTTCAGCTGGCTGTGCAAGCATGGAACTCAGAGAAGATCAAGAGCTCACCAGCCTTCCAGGCTGCGAAGTGCTCTGTGTTGCTGCAGCATTGGTGCTGACACTGAGTTGGTCAAGATGTTGTGATCCTAGTCTTTCCACTGCTGCTTGATTTTTTAATTTTTTTTCCTTCACTTCCCTAGGAAATACTGAGATGATGAGATTTGGTGCAAAATTATTCCCTGCAGTAGTAACTGGCAACACACATCTCTGCTTATGTGGAGGTCTCCCTGCAATGCCAGGGCTGTGTGTTTTAAGCTTTAGGTCATCCCAGTTCTCCACCTATTTATCTGTCAGGTCTGGGCCATGAAAAATAGAAGCTGAAGTTATTGGTGACTGGAATTCATTATTACACCCAGATACTTAGCTGATATATACAAAAGGTTGGATACAAAAACTTTATGATCAATAAGAAATTCATGTAACTACAGAGCTGAAGAAGACAAGCAAGTGATGCATTCTACTAACCACTGACCAGGGAAGAACATGCACCTCCACACACGTATTCAGTCTTCATAGGAGAGCAGTTCCTCTGAAGCCTCTGATGTTGCCTGCTACCGGAGACAGGGCTCAGTGGAGTAATGACTTTAGTCATGACGACAGATACTCCAGTGACATCAGTGGAAATCCTTTTCATGGTGCTGAATTACAGCTTGACAGCAGCAATCTCATGACACACTCCTTCTGATTCTGCACCTGTGTCGTGACAACTGTACTGCTTGGTTACATGAAAACAATGTCACTGCCTAAGGGGAAGACAAAATGATAATAAATTTATTTTTATGAAATCTTTGGATTTTTTACCATCTCCTATTTGCTTTCTGTATTTTTATATTTTCATTTTTGTGGGATTCTACATTTATTGGGACAATCTTTTCACTGCTTGCAATTTTCCATTGCTCTGATGTGATTGCTTTCCCACTTGCAATTTCTTTCTATGTACTGCTAGAATTTAGAAACTAGTATCACCATTAAGATTTTTCTAGGTTGCAATTGACAGGAGTGAAACAGCTCCCCATCCCAAAAGTGAGTTTAATGTAGTTGTCAAAGGTTTTGAGGGATGCCGCTTATTTTAGTTTTGCTGACAAAAAAGGAAAAAATCTCACAAATTGGGTTCATATCATCTGTTATGTGTGAAGACTAATTTAAAAATTTTTTTTTACTTACCATGGTAAGACAAAACTTGGAGTCTGACCACCTGCAATTAGGACATGAAGGATGTACCGTAGTGTTCTGAAGACTGAAGATACTGAAACGGTTTATATTCTGACACTGAAGACATAGGTTAGTGTAAACATTTTAGGCAGGTCACTTTTCTGTGACATACTGTAGCCTCATGTGAGCTAGTCTCTGAAGAAGCTGTATGAATCACTTTCTGGCTTCATCTGCCTTTCTTCTTTCAGTGTAGAGAAAGCACAGATTATGATCTTAGGTTCAACCTTACCATTTGAATGGTTAAGGTTAGGTAAGATGAATTCTGTCCTCAAATTAGCCAAATATCAGAAAAGATACCAAATGTTCCTTTTTTCATTCCTCCACAGCATTACTAAAAATCTAGGTAGTGATCCTTGCAGAATTATTTGATAAAATAAATGCTCATACTTAAAAGCAAAGTGGTATGATTAGTCTGTGATGATAGCTTACATAGTTTAATTTGCAAAGAGTCTCTTATCCCATTTCTCTGACCCTTAAACCAGTTTTTCCACAGCTGGAGGATTCTGTCAGCCAAATCACAACAGGCAACTGGAGGGAAGCAGTGAGAGAACCTCTTTGCAAGGTGGTTTTGGTTTGGTTTTTTTTCCCGTGCAGAGATGTCAGCTAGCTGGTTGGTAGTTTTTATTCCTCTTTATTCCATGTGAAACCTTGATTTAATGCCTCTACAGTACCAGAGATGTGTAAGGGTCAAGCCACAGGACTTGTACAGACAGGTCTCTCAGCCACTGAGAGTGTCCCATGTGGGCTTAAAGTATGTCAGGACTTAAGGGAGGGTTAGAGTAAGTAGAATGCGAAGGTACAAAATCATAGGTCTTTGCACCATACTGAACTATCATTTTCATGCTTTTCATAGAATCACCCTCAATACTGATAAGTTAGGAAGAGTCCAGAGAGGAGAGAGTTAACATCCTCTCAATGCTGTGCCCATGATGGCCTGCTTTCTTTTTGTCTAACTCCTAAGCAAAATACAAGTTGCATAAATAGAAACACTGAATATAGACTGCAGGAGATTATTTTAGCACTGTATGAAGACATGATGCCAGTGAATCTGTAATTTGAATATATATTTTTGTTGCAAGATCTAGTGTTCTGTTTTACACATAGGCACACACACATAACAAGAGCAATGAGGCTGTCAGTTCTGGCCATCTCAA
The DNA here is from genome assembly GCA_013397115.1 of Edolisoma coerulescens. Taxonomy (NCBI): domain Eukaryota; kingdom Metazoa; phylum Chordata; class Aves; order Passeriformes; family Campephagidae; genus Edolisoma; species Edolisoma coerulescens. The sequence continues at coordinate 1,839,023 of VWZW01004700.1, read as the reverse complement.
TAGTGTTGCAGAATTCTGAAGAAGATGACAAAACACTGCATTCAGTTGAGAAATCAATTTAAGCGGAATGCTTAGAGAAAATAGATTGTTATCTATAGAAAAGGGAAGTTAAGGGCAAGTGGAACTTCATCAAAGTGTGCTCTGTGTTGGAGAAAAGAGAGAAGTTCTATGCCACAAATGAAGTTGAGCTTAATCAAGTTGAGCAATTAAACTTGTTGAGCTAGTTTAATTGCAAGAAAAATAATCAATTATATCTAGATATTAAGTTTCCTGAAACTGAAATGGCTACTGGCAGAATATAAGGTACTTATATACCAATGTAAACGAAAGAGTCACAATAGTTCATATTATAGAATTAAGTAGCAGGGCAACAAGAAAACCATGTATAATGTTTTAACAGGAGTTAGGAAAATCTTTGGGTGTCCAAACTGACTGGTGCTCGTATTGCTAAAGAAAAGCACCTAGAAGTATCTTCTGGGCATTTTCCATTTCAAAGTTCCTTCATCCCTATTGCCTGTGGATATCTTCACATCATAATGTTTGAATTGGCAATTTTTTTTATCAATATATAAAACTGGTCATTGGTGTATATCTAATCCTAGTGCCATTCTCTAGAGCCAGGTAAATGAAAGGCAGTTTAAAAATAGTTACATGGAAGAAAACTCTTTCTTTCCCTTCTTTCATATGCACAGATAGGCTTGGAGGAGAGTTTTGATGACTTTTACTTTCCTTTGGGAAGTACGGGGAGCTTTTCCAACTGGTTTGGCCAGAGCTTGCTGGAGCACAGCCCTGCCATGCACTCCTAGTTCTCTGCAGCTTGCTCACTTCCCCAACTCTTATGTACCTTCCAATTTAATGAGATTATTTTCCCTTGGTGTTTTGCAGGTTTTTCCTGTCCCTTCTTGTTTTTCAGTGGAGTAATCATGCTTACTAATATCTTATCCAAAAGGCCAAGACTGCAGTACAGCTTTGGAAATACTGCATGCTGTGGACTTTCATTTGTGTCATATTTGTACCTGCCTTTAACCTATTAATACGAAAATTCAGAAAAAAACCACCATAACTTAACCATATAATACTTTACTAAATATTTTTTCCTGCCAAAACTAAATATGATATCTCAGTGTCAGTGCACACAGCAATAGTGAGACCAATTTTTTTCAAACTGTCTAGAAATTTCTTACTGAGACCTGTGGAGAACTGCCTGGTGGTCCCCACAGACTTGTCTGATCACGTGTTGCTGGCTCCTCATATTTTCCAGCTGCTAGCTTCTAGTAAAAGCCGGGGGAAAATGGTATTCCACAGAAGTAATGAATACAGCTGCCCCAGGGGCATTATGTGAATGTGTACCAGAGAAAAGATGATCTCCACAACCCTGGAAGCAGGGGAGACAGAATTTGCAAGACAGTCTCTCTGACGTGTGATCTACTATGTGGAAAAGTTGGACATTTGAGTGGGCTTCTAAATCCTAGTTTGATTAACCTCTTTGTAGTCATTTTTTTACCCTCATCTTCCTCCCTACAGTTGCAATGCACTATTCTAAAGTACTTCTCCTCCAAATCTAGATCCCTGGAACGTACATGTAGGATAAGAACCTTAGCTCCTGAGGCTAAGGATCTTATCCCATTACTCTGCCAATGCAGGCTTTTTCAATAGTCCTACTCTTAATCTAATTACTTCTCCAGTCCAGTTTGAAATTTTCTCAGTCAATGTAGAATTCAAACAGAACTGTAGGCTGTATGAGTAAGCCTAGCCAAATGGGAATTCGTTCTGACTAAAGGTCAGGTTTGGCCTCTGAAGAACTGCGTAGTAATGAGTGTTTGGTTCCCTTGAAAATTGCAATTGTATAGAAATGTCACAAGAATACATGTATCTTTATTTAAAGAACTGGGTTTTTTTCTTCCCCTCTGGGTTGTTTAAAGCCGTGTGACTGAGGTATTTTACAGTGCAGCTGTTACAGATGACTCTGACATAATCTCCTTTATAATGAAAGGGAGGCATGGAAAGTAAGAGATCTTCAGGTAAGAGAAAAATGTGTTGAAACTGTGCTTAGGGCTTGTCATTTACTTTTTCCAGAAGAAGACTTTGGTCAATCCTGCCTTAGCACCCAAGCAACTGTGCTGCAGGCTGGAGAGCTGAGAGGTTCAGCCTGCCTCCACACACAGGCTTCTGAGGGGCTGCCTGGCGCTCTGCCTCCTGATACCCGCCTCACCTCTGAGCACTGAAGCCAGGAAGAGCCCCTTTCATACTATAGCCCCTTTCACGCTACTCAGCTGGTGTCCCATACCAAATTCAAGGTCCTATTTAATGAAATTCTCTCTGTATTTTTCTTCCTCTCTGGAACAAATAGTGACCCTGGTATGTCCTTAGGGTTACAAGAGATTTGTTTTAGCTAAAATAAAAGAGAAGAGAGACTCAAGTACCTACTAGTGATAAGCAAGTAGCTTTTATTCCAAAAGAAAACATGATGTGAAAAAGTATGCTTCAGACAGGATTGCGGAGGCGTACCAGTGGATGTTCACACTCGGCATGGCATTTGCTGTACCCTTTTGACAATTACCACCTCCAGCGTAACCCAGCACGGCTAAGCTGATACAGAGCTGGCTTTCCCACCACAGAGGATGCCAGTGAGGTTAAATGTACCATTGAAGGGGCTACATCCTTCTGATGCATCACTGGAGCCGAGCTGTGGGCAGCCACAGCCTCCTCTCAGTGCTGCTCTTCCCTCTCACCCCAGCACCAATCTCTCTCCAGAGCGCAAGCCCAACTTCTCACTGTTCCTGAGCAGCAGATGCTTATGATGCCAGTCCAAATGCTTTCTAACAGCATGAGCAGGTCCTATGAAACAGTCCTAGCTGCAGTGAAGGACACGGAGGGCACCTTACTGCAGTTACAGCTTCCCCTTGTAAATGGCTGAGTAAAGAGGAACCATTTGGAAAGGAAATGAAAGCAGCAGGCAGATTGCCAGGGAGAGATGTGGGGTCAGAGAGGGAGAGGTGGTGGTGTATTATATCCTAGACAGAATGCAATTGAAACTGCTGGGAGGGAGCATGCTTCTGGCACATCGCTCTCTTCCTCCAAAGCGGGGTTGTGTGGGTGCAGCAGGAGTCAGGGAACAGCTCTGCTTATTGTGTGACTATTTGTTATTTCAGCCCACCGCAGACTCAGGGTAGAATTACCTAAACACTCAATATTCACATGTTGAAATATTGTTTTAATTCCAGAACCATAAAGACTAGAGATCTTATGGTTTTCAAAATGAAGGAGAACCATACAATAACTTGCAGACACACATAATAGCTTTTTATAAGAGGTTATAGTCAATTTTCTCACTACAGTTAATCTGTAATGAATGTGAAAAATCTCACACCAGCATGCAAGAAAGGGAGAAGGAAGACAAAAGAAAACTTATTTACTTTTAAAGGCCTGTTGACAACTAATAAAAGATCAAAATTTAGGTTTTGCATTTTACCCGGCAAAATCTAATGAAGCTGATTTTTAAACAACTTAGCACAATTACATTGATTGCAAGAGCAATCTGGATAATTACTTGTGGAAATGACCATAATTAGCCAGAAGTGAGCAAGAACCTTGCAAATGTTCCCATATACAAGATTTTCATCTCTCTATGAGATGTTCAGTGCTCAGTATAACCTCCTTTCTTTAAGCAAATTAAAAGGTGTGGTGCTGTATGTTCATAAATGCTGTGTCATAATCTGGATATCCAAACCCCCCAAACTTTGGGACAGTTCTGAATTGTTACGTGATGCTTGGGATATTTTGGGGAAAATGGGTGTCCATTGTTACAGTAGCACTGCCCAGTGACACATGCAACTGCATTTTATTATGCAAATAGGGAGGGGGAGGAATCGTGCCTTTTCTATAGAAGTTCTGCCAGGCATCTTGTCAAAAAGTTAATTTCAGTATGGTAAGAAGAACAAAGAACAATTTTCAGAAGGGTTTGATATTTTATTCATATTTAGATTAGGTCCAGAGAGATGATGAGAATGTTAATTGGTCTCCTTGAAGAAAAAGACGTTCCCACCAAGCAGTAAAATCATCTCAAGCGATTGGGTCTTTTTTCTTCATTATTCTTTTTTTTTGCCTTTTAATCTCCACTATGCAAAACTAAAGGGCAGCTGAAGAAAGCCAGGACAAATGGCAAGAAAATGAGCACATGAACAGAAGAGACTTCAACTGATGAAGGGATTTGTGAATAGCAGGGACAATAGTCAAGGCAGGTCCTATCCGTCTGAATAGAAATGAGTTTGCTAGGACGTTTCATAATTGTTTATGACCTATTATTGTTGTTATCATCATAGATCTCTAGTGAAAGAGGAAAGCAGCTGATGGAAATTTATGGCAACTTTAGAGATAAAATGGTGACTCTGTAGAAACTTTTGCTGTTAAAAAGCAACATTGAATAGTTGTAAGAATCTTCTCTGTTTAGCCAAATGGTCCTGGTGATAAAGACTTCCCAGCAGAATGCTCAAAATAAGACTCTGAAGTGACTATCACCATAAAACTCAACATACTGCCAGAAAAGTTGTGTTTTTGACAAAACTCACCTCAGTGTTGATCAACACAGTGAACTTTCTCTGTAAAACTCCATCCAGCTGGACAAGGTTTGTAAAACAAGTACAATGAAATAGATTAGCTCTAAAGCTCAAATCAAGAGGTGGCAAACCCATGGGTGACTGTGCCAAAGCCCTGTTTTCCATCTCTGACAGGCTATCTCCTAGATTGATAGCAGTTTTCTGACGTTCAGTGTTATTTCAGTTGGCTATAGTACTCTTGTTTCCTCGTGTTGTTCCATCTCTGTTAATGTTTATATCTGTCTTTGGACTTTTTTTCCACTGAGCTCTCCTGCTTTATTAGCTCCGCTGCTAAACATGACGCGGGAGCCTGACCTTTTCGAGACTGTTGACTTTGCTAGGACCTGATCCCCAGCTCTGTCCCACCATGTCTGACTTGTCCTAGCCCTGGTAGTGTGAGGAAGAAGAGTAGCCATGTCATAGCCTGATGTGGAATACACCCATCTGTTATGATACCAGAAGGCAAACCAACCCCACATGAGTAGGGTGAGTAGCAGCACTACCTGCTTTTGTCATCTTGAGGTAAAGAAATTATGGACAAGGGAAGGGACCAGGCAGGGGAGTTGCTGCCCTCCCTGCTTGCTGCTGAGTTGGTGCAGAAAGGCCTCAGTCGAAGCAGAGCAGTTTGCAGCGGCTGAGGCGGAGGGCGTCTCTGGTTAACCTGCCCTAAGCAGTGGGGGCAGTGGCTACCTGGCCAAACAGGCCTCCACCAAGAGACAAGCTCTTGTTCATCTGGGGCTGTGGAATGACTGCTTGTCTTTGGGGACCTTTTTCTGCTCTTCAACTCTCCTGCCCAATAAATTCCTGTTTGGTCAAGTCCATCTGTTTGATTTTCCTTTGAAGATAGGACATGCTGGGCATTTGGGTAGGGAGAGGATGGTTTCCCTCAGAGGCTGGCTGGAGGCTTGAGCTGATGTTTCCTTGATCAGTCTGGAGAGTGAGCCTGGCAGATGGGTAGCGTGATGGTAGTTTCTGAGATGGAAACATTTCCAAAAGAATTACAAGTAGCAGAAGACTGAGTCTGATGACATTACAAGCTCAAGCCAGTAATGTATCCTTGTCCTGTCCTGTCCTCTCCTTTCCTGTCCTACCCTGCTTCTTATGCTGTAGCTAACAGTACAGTTTCTGAAGAGGCAGAAAATGCAGCATTGTTGCTAGTGAGGAAGCAGTTAATTCCCTTGTGAATGTCTTGGGCTGTGATGATCCACAGACCAGCATACATTTGGGCTTAATTTGGTTCTGGCTTTTGCTGTCAGAGGAGTGAGTTCAACTGAATTTTTCCACCTTGCTAGGATATGATGCCAGATGAGAATTGTCTGTCTGTGGATACTACTTAAATGTATATAATACATGTATATAATACATTTAATACTGGAATATAATACTCTGATCTAAGTTTTTAAAAAAATGTTAATTTAAAAGACAATGCTTAGTTTGTAATTTCAGGGAGTGGATCAGAGCTTCACCTGGCCCATGACTGCATGACTCCCCTCAAGGAGCTATTATGGTACATACCAACAAAGGGGCTGGCTTCAGGGCTATGATTACTTTGGGCCCATATTATCTATTCTTACTTTGCAAATGAAATGAGTTTGCTTGGAAAGTAAACATCCATCATGCTCCATGAAAGACTTGGGAAGCAACAATTCCTATCTGAAGTGAGCTCCCATGTAGCTCAATTTCATATATAGCTGTCAATAGCTCTTTTATGGGCTGCTTGGGATACATCAGATGTATATCAGATATAATTATCCTCTTTTGTTAAAGTGCCACTGAGTCTGGCACAGCTCTTTAAAACTCAGCCCCTGCCCTGTCTACAGTGATCATTTTCTTCACTTGCTTTAGCAAACTTCCATGACCTGGAGAGGTTCAACTGCAGTTAGCAGCAGCCGTGTAAAATTAATTACTTTTGTATATTCCTGTGCTGTAAGCACTGGGTACAGCTACTGTGCTGTAATATTAGATTAAACTGAGTACATTATTAGCTTTATCAATGATTCATTACAATCTTAATGCCAACCAAAAGGACACAGAGTACCCATTTACCACTGTGCCTCTAGCAAACACTGCAACGCATACAGGCGCTTTTTTTTGGAAGAGCCTTTATCAAGGAATATAAAGTAGCAGAAATTTCCTGAGTTCAGTACATGTGTTTCAAGTATAGTAAGTCAGAAATAGGAAAAGAACCCCCTGCTTTTAACTTCAGACTTAAGGCAAGGTGCTCAAGATGAGACTCTGAGCCATGTGTTCCAGGCAGCCAGGATTATTACAAAATCTGTGTGACAGCAGACAGCTGTAGAGTAAGAGCTAGAGCATTTGTAACACTGAAGGACAATTTCACTCATGTCAGTCTGTGCGAAGGCTGGAGCAACTGAATGCAACTGAAATAAGCTTGAATTAAAAAAAAGAGACTCACAAAGACTCTCAGAGGCATGTGGCATGTGAGTGATTGCCTCCTCTCAGCCATCCCTTCTTGTCTTTCCCCTTGTTTTGGAAGGTGTTATCTCCTTAATTCATTGGTCCATTCGTTTCCTCCACTGAAAAGTCATTCCTCTTACACTCATCGGTTCATAGCAGGCCCTGAAGGAAGGGTGGGCACTTGGAGTGCTATTAATATGTAGAAAAATGCTACCTAATAACAGAATAAGGAGAACAAGGGCATTTTTCTTTTTCTCTTCCTTTACCTTTTGGACCAGCATGAGAAGGGTCATTCCAAAGAACAGACTTTAGTTGGAACAGATGTAATACACAACGTCGAGGCTTCCCAGTCTTTTCGAAAGCTGAGTAATTGGCCTGTGATATGCACATTTGTCAACAACTGTATATTCACCACCACGGGCTTGAATCAAATCCTACTACACCCAGTTTGCCCCTGGTATAACCACTGATTTCAGTTAAATTAGTCTTTATTTACACTGGTGAGAATGAAGAAAGGCAGGTTTGCTAAGTGCAGCAGATCACAGAAACCAGTCTTTTTCTTCAAGGGAGGCATTAGTCACCACTGCAGGCACTTTGATTTGTTAGTCTGTACACAGCACAAGCAGGCTTTCCAGAAGGCAAAAGAGTATTTGCGTGGATTTCATGGGATGTTTGGCGCTGTTGTAAGAGGTGTGTTGGTTTTGGTAAGGTTGGTTAAAATAGGCAATTTCCTACTTCAAAAATGAATCAATGGAGCTCCAGAAACAAACCCTACCAAGGGTTAGAAGCCAGGGTTGCTGTGTGTGAGACTGACAGGTATTTTCTTTACCTGTGTCCCAAGAACAGCCCACAGATGTTTACAGGGCATCTCTATTAGTACCTGAAGGATGGGAGCAGTGCCATGTGTCTCAATACTTGTGTATGATTACTATTACTCACTGGTAGGTATTTGAATGTGCCTTATAGAGTTCAAAGTCCTTCCAAGAAAATAAATAGTTATTAATGATAACAATTAGATTACTGGAGCCTTTGGAGCCCTGCTGGGATTCTCTGACCCAGGACCAGGAGACTCAGTAAACCATGAGTAAGAAAATTAAACTCCCAGTGATTAGGTTTCATTTTACTGGAGATAAATCTATACTTCTACTGGAAAACATTTAGGGTTTAATGACTCAAAAATAATTGAAAACTACTGAGTACCACTTTTGCCATTTGCAGATAGATGACAGTAAATGACATTATATAAATGAAAAATCTAAATCATCAGATTCACATAGTTAGCATTTGAATGTCTCCAAGGATGGGGATTCAACCTCCACCAGTGCTCAGTCACCCTCACAGTGAAAAAGTGTTTTCTTATGTTAAAACTCATATATTAAATCGCAATTTTCATGTGATGCACATACAAATAATTTTGGAAAATAAAAATATCAGGTTTTGCTCTCTCTCCTTCAAACTGAGTGAGCAAAATGGGTAATGTCTACAAAAGACAAGGAAATAGAAGAAATTGAAAAATAATTTCCCATTAAAATGCTTCATATTTCAGCCAAATCTAATTAGAAAGGTAATTTCCTAGAAGCTTTCAAAATTTTTCCCATTCCTTTCACAAACATTTTTGCAGTATCACTGCACGTTATACATGGAGCATGTCCCTGAAGAAATCTGGAAGGCCTTGTCATTGATATGCCTCTCACAGCTTGCTGATGCTGTGACCCCAGCAGGAAAACCAGCCACTGTACGTTATCTAGGCTGCAAGGCAGCTGGGAAAGGCAGTGCTCTCTTACATACTCAAGACATATATAAATATATATGTACGTATGTACATATATATACATACACATATATAGTTCTGCAAATACTCTGTGCATATATTTATATTAAAAATGCTGAGTATTTAAACCAGTACATATGTAACATAAATATAGAGATGCACTCTTGTGTGTGTGTGCATATATATACACACAACCATATGTGTTTAAGCTTTATTTCTCCTTTATTCCCTTCCTCCTATACTGGTCCCCTTAGACTGTAAGCTTTGTGGATCAGATGCTATGCCTGTACTGGTGCATCTTGTCTTGAGGGGGAAATGAGGGTAATCCTGTAATATAAATCACAGAATCACACACAAATATTAATTTATAACTCAAAATATGTGTTCAAAGAACATTAAGGCTGCAAAGTGAAGCAGACAGAGATTGGGAAGACCAGGACCAGGGAGTCCTTTGCCACTTTAATTCAGTCCCTTTGCATACTGCTAATTACCTGATCATGTATTCTGGTTTTAGCTTTTTCATCACCTCATTCAATGTTTGAAATGTGCAGTTCTAACTTACTCAGCAATGAGGCAAAATTGGTTTTCCCCTGACTATTCCACAGGTGAATTTACATCCTAGTTGCTGCATGCTGTTCAAACACTGCTACTGGAAAGAAAAGGTTGGTTCCACTCTTCTGTAGGAGTGATGTCCATAGCTAATGGCAAACTGAGCTAGACTAAGGCAAGGTAGTTTTGATTTGGCAAAGCTGAGATATATTAAAGTAAAAAATTAAAAAACTTGGGGGACACAATTTGAGATATACCTATTTTTTCACAGTATCCATCACCAAATAATGCTTATAATTTCAAAGCTTAGCTCCTGAAGCTGAGTTTGATGCTCAGCAGTTCTGAAAAATGAGCCCAGAGAGCACCAAGGCACCTTTAACTGCAGATCACAGCCCAAGCCACTGAGCCATCTGAATCCAGATATGAACTTCTGTGGTTATATTCAAGATACCCAAGAAGTACCTTGAAGAGAGCTCTCCAAGATGTGGTGTGGGTCCCCATACATTCTGTGGTGAGAAACACTGATTCTGTGCTGCTTCAGGTCAGCACACATCAACAGGATCCACAAATGGAGTTTTGGAATGAATTAAATATGAAAATGAATAATGCACCTTTGTGCACCACTCACGAAGAGACCTAGTTTGAGACCACATTTAATTTCATACTCCTCTTAAATATTACATTGTCATTGCACTGCAGAATGATAAAAAAAAATCCCAGGCTAAATCCTGAGACAAGCAGCGGAGGTTTTGGTAGCCAGGCTGGGAGCACCAGGAGCGCCAGCCTTTGGGAAGGTAGCTGGAGCACTGAGAGCTACAGAACCGGTGAGCTGACTGGATATTTCATGAAAGTCATCCCCTTTGACACGATTCCTTACCATCATCAAGTTTCAAATCTTGGGTGTATTTCTTTGGGGCTGCCATTTCCCATAAAGATCCTCCAGCTTTTCACAGCCTCTGACATACTCACATCTGTTTGCACTCACTTGGGGCTTGGAAACATTTCTCAAGAGAAGGAGCAAGTCAGGTGAATTTTTCTAAAGGAAGAGGTAGATTTCTTGACCACAATTTGTTGGTATTGCAGGAAAAGTATGGTTTGTAAGAAATTTGTCTCCTTTCAAGCCTTTGGGCTGATTTTTTTTCCATGGGCTATGTGGCTCTAGTGTCTGCTCTGTGCATGATGTTCCCGGCTCATCTGGCACAGCAAGACTTTGTGTGTGACTCCAAGAGCCTCTGCGTTTCTTGTGACCTTTGAATTCATGCCCATGCACAGAGCAGTCCCCAAGCTGCTGCGTGCTGCCTCAGCTCCAGCCTTGAAGGACTACCTGAGGTGCAGCGCCGGCTGAAGAAAAACACTGAGGCTGTTTTTGGGAGCTGCCCACAACCACCCCATAAGTTTTCCTGTTTGTAATTCACAGAAGAGATGTTAGATGTCTCTGGATGATATCCCATGCCTGCACCTTTCTGGTACCCTTCAGTCCCATTTGACAATACAAGCAAAGAGACGAAGATGCCGGTATCAATGTCACAGGGCTTGCTCTTTTTTCCTCTTTTGGATCGCCTGTTGGCCATGGAACTGGTGCTGCAGCCAAATGCTCACCAGGGATGGGGAAGGCAGAAGTCTGAAAGTGCAGAAGATTTCTGGGGAAGGAGTGTGCAGGTGACCATGTGAGCGACCAGAGATGCGAAGGACCGAAAGGCTCGGATGTGTGGCAGAGAGGAGAGGAGGTAGGACGGAGTCCTTGGCATGGGGCAGGCAGTGAAAGATGTGAAGTGGGGGGTCCGCTCTAGGAAAGTGGCAACTGAGGAGTTTTGGAAGGGGTCAAGGGGCAGACCAAGACCAACAGATGTAGCTGCAGGAGCAATAAGGTGTATGGCTTCTTCCCTCATATAGCTCAAAGCTGAAGGGCAGGGAACAAGACTGCCAGGCCATTCAAATGCTTTTCAGGAACACACGATAGCCTCACGGACTCTGACAAGCAGATGCACAGTGAGAAACCAGCTCACACACAGGCAGGGGGGCTGGACAGCCCAGCCACCGTGTGGTATGCAGTGTCATGGGGCTGGGGCACAAGGGGAAGGTGAGAATGTCCCCTCTTGTCCTGTCTGAAAATTCATGCTGGGAATTAAGATTCAGGGTTTGTGGCAGTCAAGAGCTCAGCTTGATCATCCCAGGAGCCCCTTCTAGCCCTTTTTCTCTAACCTGGGCATATATATTGCTGTACAAGGCATCATCTGAGGGCATTGTGTTCATACAGCAAGCACAGCATCCCTGCCGAGCCCAGACATGGGACTGCCCTCTAAATATGCCCTTTCTGTGCCTTTTGCTAAAGCACATGTGTGGAGGGAGGTACATGGTTATCCCAAGTACATGCCATGTGCCTTTCTGATGCCTGTACACAGGTTCTCATGACCAGGATCTGCACTGGAGCTAGTTCTCCTGACTATCAACAAAACTTCTGTTGGCTTTAAGAAGAGCAGGAGTGGATGGAAGGATCTGTAAAAATCTGATTTCAGGTAAGAGGGATTTATATAACATACCACCAATTAGAAATAATTCAGCTAAATATGAAAATTAAAATATATTCAAGAAAACAGTAGGAGGGAAGCAACTGACTTGAAACTGGACTTTTTTTCCGTACTTTTCTTTTGTCTATGGTTTAGAGAAAACAAACCCTCTTATCGGAGTTATCTGACTCCACAGCCACTGCAGTATATCACTACACATTTTTTTCTACCATGTCTGGTAAGGAACTGGAAAGCTGTTACCTGGGTTTCAGGTACAAGCCAGAAGCATGACATTTAGTCACCTGCTCCTCCCATTTGTGTGTGTTAGATCAATGGTGTGGACCACTGTGAATTAATTGCTATTCCCTTTTATGTACTCTAGCTGGCTACAGCTGCTCGAGACACTTTTAAATATCCCAACAACTCCAGTATTGTTTGCTGACACTTTCTAAATTCTCTGCTCGGCATCTGGTTGTCGTGATAGCATCAAATGCCCCGTTTCACTTGGAGGCAGCCAGAGGCTTTGGTTAAGAGCCTATGCAGGTGTTGCGGAAGCAATCCAGGGCAATTTGAGTAGCATCTAAAAGCCATACTGTTTATTTTTCTGTTCCCATGGGCTGCTTATCACAACCACCTGGAAAATTCCACACATGCAGTTACCCCAACATGGGGCTTTGTGATAGTGCAAGAAAAATGCTTATTTCATCTGATTCACTAGCGGTAAGTCACCAGTAGGTAAAGCATGTTTGGTGTAGAGTATGAAGGCAGAAAGAGGAGAGGGAGTTTTAAATATAAAGGGAAGATTTTTTGATATGAAAGATTAATCCAAATTTCTGCTGTTGGTGGCCAGAAACCTGCTCCCTTGCCATGGCCTCGGCTCCCACCATCAGCTTAGGCTTGTCTGGAGTTTTGTTGTGTGAAAGTTACAGCTGGGTGCATTTGTGCCCGGGCTGTGTGTGTGTGTCAGTACTACTCGGTACACTGACAGTTTACCCAGAAACACCTTCTCACGGGTGCAGGGCGTTTGCTTTCTCTGCTGCTTTTCCTTCAGCTTGGCCAAGGTGGGAGCTCTGGCTTGGTGGAGACCCAGAGGTATGCTGGGGACAAGGAGGGTGCCTGTGAGGCTGGGAAGGGAAAGGCAGAGCACTCCAAGAGAGTGCTTGGGGCGTGGTGTACCTGTGGATGGCCACAGTGTCCAAGGAGCCCAAGGGTGTGCCAGGATGAGCTGCCAGGGTCTGCGTGCTCCCACTTTTCCGCAGTAACTGGAGCACAAGGCAAAAAATGAGGCTGAGATTAGGGTGAAGTGGCCTGTTTTGTGTGCCTGAAGCTTCCTGTGGGGTGACTATCTCAGAAACAGCATAAGCAAGAAACCATGAGCCAGGAAAGTAAGAGCTCCTCCCTGTGTCTTGATTTCTTCTGAGGTACAGGCAAGGTCCTCTTCACCTGTACCATATCACCTCTCAGTTCTGCTGGGGTGCTCTGGGGTGGCTGAAAGGGCACTGTGACACCTGTTCTGCCCTTCACCAACTCTCATTGCTGGAGCAGTGCAGTACTCTACCCAGCCTTTTCCTTCCTCCTCTGCCTCAGTCTCCAGCCTTTTCTTGTGCAAATATGCATAGGGTTGTATTCTGAGTGGCAGGAGTTGTATGGCCATTCCTGGGTGACCTGGAGCATATAATGCCACAGCAGCTGATGCAAATAAGGAATAGGGAAGTTGTCCTTGTGATCCTGATAATGGGGTGTGCTGGGGATTTCCTCTCCTTGCTATATCCCTGATGCTGCACAGGCAGTGTTAAAGAGCTAATTTCTTTAAGGACACACACCACCAACACCCAGAGACAGTTCAGCTAGATAGATGTCCAGGCTGAAAATCAGTGTACCAGGGAATCTAATGCAACACATTAATGTAGTGAAATCACAGGTATCTCTGGAAGTTATCCCAAAACCATTTGGGTGTCATAAGAGGGTGACTTCCCTGAAGATAATCCCACAGTGACTGATGTGCTCATAGTAAAGCTTCCTGCACTATCACCCAGATTTTACTTTTGCTGTGCAGTGTAAAACCTTTTCACTCTGCTTGGGCTCTGCTGCTTCCTTTAACATGTTGTCCATTTTTACAACTGATTCAGCAGTCTCCTCCCCATGAGCTATCACATCACTATTATCTTCCTTTTTAATTGTATCTGACATTCAATTGGCATATTTTGCAACCTTATCAGTGAGATTTGTGTTCTCATTTGACCTCAGTCTGTCAGAGATTGGAGGGGGGGGAATCCTTGAAAGAGCCTCAGCCCTACTGATAAATACTGAAGAGGAGAGGCATCTTTCTGTGTGACCTCTTGCTGTGTTCTGTAAGAAAGAATGTCCCCAGCCTACTATAGGATGAGTGTCTGTACCCAATGCCACAGGACCCCTTGCCTTCACTGGGTTCAGCAGGCATTACCAGAACACACACAGTGCTACACAGAGTGGTACTTAATCACCTGTTTCAATGCAAGGACTCAGATGCCTGTTCTTTCCCAGCTCTCTCTCCATTTTCCTGGTAGGCCTGAGAAATGTACCCCCAGTCAGCACCTGCCATAATGTTATGAACAAGCAAGAATTCCTCTGCAGTCACACAGCCACTGCTCTTGTCAAGTCTCACTGGAAAACATGCAAGAGCGGTCTGCTGCCTTAGGTTTCTAAAGGGATTCACAACGACATTGGAATTATTAGTTTGTTTGTTTGTTTCAAATATGGCAAAATCTAAAAGACCTAAAAGTTAATGGAGTTAAAAGTTAATCCACTACAAGACTAAGAGACTGCCATCCTCATATTGACATCTCCTATGCTGTGGATTCCTCAGGGCAGAGAATCCCTTTTCTGTGCTTTGTAAAGCAAAGCAGGCTTTTGTGGTACTAGATATCTGCTGAGGGAAAGCACGGCTCCTGGTCTCAAAGTGTTTAGCCGGGTAAGGCTTCTGCACAGCCTCCACAAACACTTTTCAATTCCAGAAAAATACTGAGCAAGGCCTTCAGGATTTAGCCCATGGATTGTGATTCTCGTAGCACACAGATGGTGTGCTGAGACGATCTGAACTAAAATTGTGTCAGGGAGGTCTCTCCTCCTGCTTATGTTCCTAGTGGGGCAATAGTCTTAATGTTTGTAGCTCTCGTATGATTGCAGCTTGTTGCACAAGAAGCAATTACAGATGAAGTCTGAGCTGCCTGGCCTGTGGCTGCCTTCCTGGGTCTCGTTAGGCATCTGTGGATAACTGGATGGATGGAATGTGCTAACAAACATATTCCCCCACACCAGGCTTGTCCTACTGCTTACTTACATCAGTCACATGGAGTGATTTGCCCTTATCCCGGAGTCAAGGCAAATCAGGTGAGTTAGATAAAGGTCTCAAGTATAGGATTGTCTCCAAACAGCAAATGCTGAGGTGCATCCGCACCTCACCCCTGCACAGAAGAACTTGGGAAGGGAGCGGGAGGGCTGGAATGTAAGGAGTTTTTCTATAGCTGTCCTGTGCAAGGCTGCCTTGCAAGGGAAGCTTCTGGAAAGCTGAAGCTATGTCTCCTTACATTCTCCCAGATCACCATTAAACATTAGAGAAAATGCAAGACCAAATTTATCAAAATTGTCCAGGTGCCCTGGAAGGGGAAAGCAGTCTGAACTGGCTGCAATGTGGTGTAGCCTACAAACCTAGCCCATGCACATGAGCTTGTCTTTGCTCTGGGGCTGCTGGGGCTGCTGTACCCTATTTTCTCATGCCCATTGGCAGTTTTCCAGATGTCTGTGAGGGTTATACAAATCTCACACAAGGTGTTTGCACCAAGTAGGCACTACTAGGCTGTCCTGGAAGAGGTTGCCATTAATTCTTTTCCCTCCCTCTGATGACAGATTTTCTAAACGACAAAGCTGCTTTGATCTGGACAACATTAAGAGTCCTGCTGTGCTGTGGGTTTTCCCTGCAAACCTCTTGGCAGTTATGCACACTGGCAGCTATGCCTCCCCTGGGGGCCACTGCTCAGAGGTCCTCCAAATGGGCCATGCCCTTTCGTACAGCTCTGGACCTTTTTTCTTCCTGTGACCTTCATACACAGAGGTTTTGCTTGTCGTTGAGCCTTGGCTGCCTTGGGTGGCTGCAGCTGGTGACATGCTTGAGTTTAAACCTTTCATGTACACAGGAACTTGACCAGATGTGAGCCACGCGCTGATGACTTCTTCCTCACGTTCCTCCTCTGCAGCCAGGCCAGCATACAGAGATTTTGCCTTCTTGTGCTACTGTTTTATGACCCATGTGGATCAGTTGTGAAAAATTGGCTCTGACCTGGAGTTCAGGAAAAAGGCTAATTTCATCTCATGGGTGATGATCCAGCATGATGCTGCAGTGTGCATCAGAGAAGTCATACTTGGGGGTTTGCTTATTCAAACGGAGAGTTTGCTTTCAGCTGGGTATAGTCATTGACCTAGGTATAGTCATGTTACTGCCTGAAGGGCTGGATTGGGGTTGGATTCCAGGTTTTAGAGCGGATGGTGTATGGGAGGTTGTGTGCTAGCTTCCTGCCTGCTTCTGCCTGCAGCTGGATGTGGGCCTGGAGTACACTTCTGTTCGTAACGAGGCAGCAGAAGAGCCAAACCCTTCTGCCTGGCAGCCTGTCTGTAAGGCTGTCCCTTCTGTCCAGCAAGGAGTTTAGAGCATTTATGTAAAGACAGCAGAAGTAATCTGTTCCAGGGTGCCTATGAGACAGCATGAAGGAGCTAAAGTGGTGTTCAGGTATAGAAAACACAGCTTTTCCTCGTTTTGTTCTAGACCTCACTGGAAATGAGGCAAAGTTTTCAGCTGCCACCAGCTGTCGAGTGCTCAGCAGAAGTGTAATTGGTGGTGTCCATCCATTTCCCCATGGGCAGTCATCCATATAAAAGCTCTCACCAGTCACCTCCACAACCCGGCTACATGACAGCAGTCCTGGGATTCCTGATGGCAGGAGACTGCCTGATCACTACAGGGTGTGGTGTGCCTCACCATCTCTTTTAAGGGAGTGTCAAGGCCCTTTGTGCCTTATTAGACATCTCTGAGCCAGGATGCAGCTCCCTGCCTGGGTTAGTGGCCAAGAAACCTGCCTGACCCCTTACCTTTAGCACAGGCCATCAAGTGTCAATACTAACAAGGACTTCAGCTCACTCTCTGAAGCATGCTGGTGCTTCATGCATTGCTAATTCTCTCCACTCACACCTCTCCTCCCTTCAACTGCTCTTTGCTGCAGCTCTGGATAGAGGCAAAGTGAGTAAGTTTTCTTTCTTTCTCTCATCCACTGAGTGTCTGCTCACACTCCAAAACATGCTTCATCTTCCCATTTATCTGATTTCTAAGGAGTTCCAGTTTCTCTGAGCTCAGTTGCTTTCCTGCCTCCTCTGCTCCTGCCTTTCTGGGCCATGCTCAGCCACAAGTGTGAGCTATGCAAAATGCTTGTCTCCCACCAGGTGTAACAGATATTCCCATCATTTCTGTTCAACTCCACTGCCAGTAATAAGGATGTAAATAATGCATGAACTGATGCTAGATGGGGATCAAATATGCACAGCTGTGAGTTATTATGTGGTACCCTGCTTTAAGGTTGGTGAAAAGAACCACTTTACAGCTACTTACAATTTTTGTATTCTCTTCCCAGGAACTTCCATCTGAATGTGCTCACAAGATAACATCTTAATTAGTCACAGTCCTTGTTTCAGTTTCTGCTTTTCTTGACTTTGTTGGTTAAACACCTGAGCTTCCCAGACCAGGGTCACAGCAAAGCCCATGGGAAGTGGAGATTTTTCACTATAGGAGGGCAAGCAGAAAGGTAAAAGGGGAGGATTGTTTTCATCTCCTTGTCTCTCCCCTCACTTAGAGTAGCTCTAAATAATACAGCTTCAATCATCCCCATCTTGAGGCCTACGGACACTTTCCACCTTTGGCTGTAGAATGGAGAAAGTTCACCTGAGGCAGGATGTTAGCCTAGGAAACAAAGCAGCCACTGCATCTCCAGAACATTGTGACTGTGTCTTGTTTTCAAGTTTTCGTATTATGTGAAATGACAGCAAATCAGGCACAACATAAGGCAAATTGTCTCTGAAGCTATCAAAATTGTCACTTTTGGACAGTTTTGTGTTCAGCTATTACAAGCATGCTTTTCTAAATCTTTTCCTGTCTTTGTTGACGTTGCTGCTTGCTCACTGAGACACATCAAAAGGCTTGCCAAGTTCCTTTTTTCTCCTGCTCAAAAGGCACCTGTGCCTCTCACTGCCTCACGCTGATCTGTTTCTAGCACACTTGACACACAAAGGTCAAACACTTTTTCTGATGCTTCTGAGCCTGTGCATTATGAACCAGCTGACGCCTGCGAGTGTTCTTTTCAGGGGCCTGGGAGGACAGGCAAGGCAGCACCCAGAGCACAGTGAGCTCAGGTCGGGAAGACTTTGCTTTGCAAATCATCTCACCAGGGATGACTCAACCCTAAGGCAGGCACGTGCTTAAATGGAGGGGGGGGTATAATGAAATTTCCATCTTTCCCAGGCTGGAAACTGCAGGCAGCCAGAGTAGATGTCAGAGGATCAAAGGCAGTGGAGATGCCAAGTGTCCAGGCTGTTTAAGGTTATAAACAAGGTATTTTAGGAACAGAGGAGGGTGAAAGGCCCATCCTTCTGGCTGGTCCTCATTCTCCCCAGAATTGGGATGCCATATGGGGGACAAAGCAGGGGACTTTGCCTCAGTGCACTGCTTCCCATGTGAGAGCAGAGGCCAAGGCTGGGGCTGCCCATTGGGCAGGAAACCAGGCCTTGAACAATGGGGTGAAGCTTGGGCACAGCACCTGTGTCATTCATGGCCCATCACATCATACCTGGCCTTGGTGAAGGCATCATGTGCAGCAATGTGGGGAAAGACTATTGCATTACACAGAATTAAGCTGAGGCTGTTCAGCACTTACTTGAGTTTTTTAGGTTATGTCACTTGGCAGTTTCTAACAAGCTTCATCTCATCTTCTTGTATGTGGAACTTTTGTCCCCCACTAAGTCATTGCTTTGTTCCCAGTGGTAGCTGTAGGATGTTGTCTCTC
The DNA here is from genome assembly GCA_013397115.1 of Edolisoma coerulescens. NCBI lineage: Eukaryota > Metazoa > Chordata > Aves > Passeriformes > Campephagidae > Edolisoma > Edolisoma coerulescens. The sequence goes on along the minus strand of VWZW01004700.1, from coordinate 1,820,101 downwards.
AAGAACTGTAAACGCAGTGTCTTCCTTTAAGTTACCATTCCTTTTTGGTGAGTCGTTTTTGGTGAACAAAATGAATCGTTGGTGCTCATTGTTGTGCTGCTCTTCACAGAGTATTGAGTGCAGACTAACACAGGCATCAACTCAGGATGCAGGAAGGACAGTCTCCTCAATGGAGGGCAGAGGGAACAGCCCAGCCACGCTTCTCTCCCCCAAACATGTGCACCACCACTTGCCAAGGTGAGGACAGGGGTGGGCAGAGGGGTCCCGTGTGTCTCTTGCCATGAGTCTGCAAAGGAATCTACATTTTCTTTGGCTTCCTGAGGGAGAGAGGCTTCCGGCCTGAATATCTGCATCCAGGCTGCCTCTCAACACTTTGGAGGGTACTGGCTGGGGAAAAAGAAAATCAAAATCCAGACCAAGAAAAGGAAAACAGTTGGAAAGATTATGACTTGTCAGTGTCCAAAGCACAGGCAGGAGCAGAGCACACCAGCAAGCAGAACTCTGATAATCACTCAAGGAGGCAAAATCCCCCAAGGAGATACCCCTGTGGCTCACAGCTGGGCATATGAGAGCAAGAAAGAGATTTCAGAAAGAAATACATAGGAACTACAAGATGTGCTGCTGGCCATTTTTTGGCTGATTTTCCTCTATGTCCCTTAGGAGATACCTTGTTATGACATCTCAGCAGCAAGAGGCATTACTTGGATGCTATTTATCTGTGGTCGTTAAAAATCCCTTTTTAACTTTGTTCAGAAAAACAATGGTCCGTCCAGCACCCTGCAGTTGTGCTTCACTTAGTGGCATGCTTCTTTTGGCTGGACGATTTTAAGAGGTGCTCAAAATTGTTATGCACCCAGCACTCACACAGATTTCCTGGATGATGTGCACCAGAATGTTACATTGGGAATATCTGGAAATCCTGGCCAGGATCCTTTCTAGTTTCCTCTGCTCTGCAGGGCTGCAGTAAGCATGCCCAGCTGCACCCCTGGATGTGGTCACACACATCCCTCTCCTGTTTGCTGACATATGGAATGGATAGCTAACAGCTTTAATGACATTTCTGTAAAGGGTGCAACTGTCATAACAAAAAGATACCCAGGCATCCAATTTAGCTACAAATTTACCTCTGCCATACTGACCCTAGACCTGCAATTCTGAAATGTACTGCCATAACCAATACCAGATTTTTGCAGTATGGATATTAACAACTTCACATATTCCCACACACTTCTTTGTCATCCTTTTTGGATCTTCCTTTTCTGGTATAGCACATTTTGAGTATGAAGTGATACAGCCAATCAGTAATAAAGCATTTGGATGGCTTCTGTATCAGTGATCAAGAAAACAGTGTCAAAATTGGGGAATAAGGAGGGGAGCTGGAAGAGGAGAGGCATTAAATTTCATATAATGATGTCTACTAATACATTGTCAGAAGATGAAGCAACATCATCTACATCTGGATGAGAAAAGAAAACAGTCGTAGTTCCATTTTCACATCCAAAAGCTTATGAAGTGACAAATGGTGTTTATCCTATCTGGAAAAAATGTTATTCTTAATTGTAATACTGTCACTGCTGCCAGCTCTCACAGATTCAGTGCGTGGCTCATGACAAATGGTGTCTTTCCAAGCCCTGGTTTGATTATATAGTAATCTCAACAATGCTTTTCTTTTAAGCTTGAAAATATCTCTTAGAGCAGAATCTGAAGACCGAAGACTGAAAGACAGAGAATTCACTATATATTAATGTTTTAAAATCTCATCATTTTTAAGGAAGTGTGATAATTTCTTCTTATTTTTCGGTTTTCCAAGTTAGTAATACCACACTCTGGAAAAGGAAGGCATGATATACACAGGTAGACAGACACACATTCACTGCCACAGTGTCTCTCTGCAGAGAATCACATTTATCAATGCAAGCCTTGTATTTTTATACACATATCAAATGCTTACATATATAGAAGGTGGAGGAATATATAATTATACTTCTGTTTGTTCACCTGATTACATTTCCTAGACTCATCTGGGAAGATACATACCATAATACCCTGAAGATTATCCATACCATAAGATCACAAGGAGAAACTTTCTGGGAGAAATCTAATAATGTGATTAAAAAAACCCCGCAACAAACCAAACCTGAAAAAAACCAGCTCACACGTCATTAGACACTAGATTTTTCACATTAAGAAACAGCGAAACTAGAAATGAAGAAAACTTTCATGAGATAATTTTCTACAGTTGAAGATTGGTGGGAATATGCACGTAAATCCAATGCTTAGCTGAAGGCAATTGGTGCACATATTTTGACAAATATATTTTTATTGGACATCAGAGAGCTTTAAAAAGGGGAACTGCCCATGTCATAATTTCCTGAAAGTGCTGGGCACTCACTCACACGCAGAGCAGCAGTGCTTCTTAGCTAGGGAGCCATCACTTACTGTGACTGTGCAGCACTTTTCAGAAACAAGGGGACAACACATGAGCAGGAGAGAATCTTTCTGTCCCCCAGACAGCAACAGCGAGCTTTGGCCTGTCACAGTCAGCTTGAGGGAATGCTGTTGTAGGATGCAGGAATGTCTGACTGTGGGGTTTTGACTTGAAATAGATCTTGGTCCAGTCTGAATAAACATTTTAATGCTTAGCCACAGAAAGATGTTGTCAAGAGGATGGTTTCACACACTGGACTTACAATATTTCTTGTAAACATTAGCACAACTTAGTTCCTTTGAACGTGGAGTGCCTCATCACAGGGGAACACAGAGTTTATGGTCATGCTGGCACTCTTCCTCTGGCAAACAGAACACCAAGAGCAATAAACATGAGAAGATGAAGCCAGGCAGAGGGGAGGTGAGCCATGGGAGCAGCTGGCAGTACTGTGGCTCCAGGCTGGGGCTGGGAAGGTCACTGTTGAGATGGCGCTAATTTCTATCCATACAGAGCTTTGAAATCCTTTCTTGGACCATGCTGTGGAAGCATGACACCTTGTAGATAACAGTGCCCTGAGTGGAAAATTCAGCAGCAGCCTGGCCAGAGGAAGCCTTTGGAGTCACTGAAGGAGTCCCTCAAACATGCTGCCCAGTGCTCAGCAGCAGGGAGTGTGTGAGTGAGCTCAGCGGCTCAGCCCCTGTGCGCTGGCAGACTGACAGGACAGGTATTCATTTGGGCCATCCCAAATCTTCTGGGGCTAAAAGGACCCAAATTATCAAGATGACCGATTATTTAAAGTGAGTCATTTCACCCATCTGATTCCAACAGAAGGACATTTGGGAGCAGTGTCACCAGCATGCTGAAGGGACAGCTGTCTCCACCAGAGATGAGCAGCAGGAGCTATTATTTGGTTTGAGAATAGCAGGGTACCACACACAGCCTTCTAGAAACAGCCATGGCATATGCAGAGGACAGGGCAACTAGTTTCCTTCAAGGATTTCAAGCAAAGGCTTGCTGGTGGCTGTATTTAGCAGGCAGATATTTACTGTGAAGTAGACAACACAGTTTTACAAAGGTTGTGGGGCTACTGTTGAAATGTGAAGGTGCTGAGACACCGCTTTGTGGGATTCAGACCAACACCCTTTGTGGCATTGCCAATCCCCAATCCACACAAGGAAAAAGCAGAAAAAAATCCATGCATCCACCTGTCAAGTCAACCAGCTCTTGCTAGTCCCCTTTCCTGCCAGCGCTGGCAACTGTGGGAAGTTTAGCAGGGTGAACACCACCACTGGTCAGACAGGGTGTGGAAGGAAGGCTGTGCACAGTGGCCACATGAAGGGAAGGAATGGCCCTGTTGTGGGAGGCACTGTGCTCCCAGCCTCTGCCCAAAATCAGTAGATGCTTTTCTTTACACTTTTGGAATATCACAGTGGAAGAAGCTGAGGCAATGGTCCTGTAATGTCTCTGGGTATATTTTTGTTCCTGCTCAGCGCTGGGCCTTTGTTCTCGAGTGATGCCTTCCCACTTACATAGATCTGCAGCAGGTGAAAAACAGCTGGATTGAAGGACAGAATGGGTGTAAGAACTTGGGCTGTACCTCCTGTTTCCAGCAGAACCCATCCTTATCTAGAGCAATTAATAGAAAATAGTAGATTCCCTTTGGATTTACACTAGAATAGGAAAGCAGAAGCTCCTGAGGAGTCCATGTTCCCAGAAGAGCTGTGTACTTCAGTACAAAGCACACCCACCCTTTTCTCTGGCCTCTTCTTTAGGATGACTCATGCAGATTTCTGCTTGCTGTTGCCTTCGATCACTCCAGTGAGTCTGCTGTGATTCAGCCATTCTCATTTTGAACTCCCTCAGAGCATTTAGTCAATCCCAGCTTACCAAGATCGGAAACTAATGAAAACAACATGATACAATTTCCAGAGATGCCTGGTATGCTTGATGCTCAGCCACCTTTCTCTGCTGAATTGTCACGCAGCTTCTCTGCAGGAGCACAATCAACTCCAACACTCTTGCCACTGTTGGAACATCCCCAAGCATGGGGATGTTTGCCACCATCTCCGCTGAGTAGTTCACATTCCAACCAAGTATTTTTTACCACATGTTATGAAGAAAATATGGTATTACACACACTTGAAATAGCTGGGAATAATATTTTACAGGGCCAGATGGCATAGGGCTGTCACTGTGGGCCTCAAGAGTCATGTCTTTCCTCTAAGAAGAGGATGTCCTGTCTGAAAGAAAAAGATGCAAAATAAGGAAGGGTCCATCTCCAAAGATGTTCAGTATGTGAAGCAGATGAGTCAGAAACTTCTCTGTTTAGACCTGGAAGGTTGAGAGGGGGTCACGTCTATGAGCTCAAGTACATGTTAGAGTGGGAAAACAGTTATAAAGGGGATCTTGAAAAAAACAGCTGATAGGGAGAACCAGAGAAATGTGTCTACAGATCAGCCTGGCATTTTGCAGTAAGCAATATAAATAGATACTTGACCAGGACAACAAGCTGCTTCAAGTGGGAAGAGATGAAGGAAAAGAAAAAACACAGCCTTGTTGATTAGAAAGTTCCATTACATTTAGCAAAGGCCTGAAGGAACTATGGGATGAGGAAAGACTTGTTTTGGGGAAGGTTGCCAATTGAGCTGTGATGTTATTGTAAAAAAAACTATTTTGGTTCTTGCGCAAGTCTTGGGAGGCAGTTTTTTAAAATTCCAGGGAAAAAAGAAACTAAAGCAGCAAGATCATGTGGAATCTCTTTTCTGTCTTCTTTTGTGAGCAATAACAGCTCAAATTACAAATGAAGATTATTTGTGTTCAGGATTCAGCATGCTACCTTTTCATTTCCAGTGCACATCTGTGAACTATCTAAGAAGTTCTACAGCAAAAACAGGAAAGATGAATGATGACATTACCCAGTGAAACAAATTAAGTGAAAAAAAATCCAAAGACAACCAAAAAATCCTGTTTGGAAGGAAACTCAAAATAGAGAGTTTTTCCCCCTTTTTCAATATACTATGAAGAGCATAAAGAGCACACATATAATATCTTTTCCTTTGGGACACAACTGCAAACCACATAATAGAAAAAGACACTCAAAACAAGGTGGCCAGAAGAATGGAGCAAATGCGGGGCTCGTATGGAGATACCTCAGCCCTGTTGCTGATCTCAGGACCTCTGCTTCTTCTCAAGTAAAAACTCCAGCAGCACTGCACACCCACAGATTGGATCAGCCATCGGCTCATGAGTGACAGAGCAAAAATTTGACTTCCTGTAGAACACAGGCCATTGCCTAGCCATCTGCAGAGCCTCCTGGGCACAGCGTGTGAGGAGATCAGAGGAACAATCCTGGTCCCTGTGACAAGTTGCTTTGGGGTACTACCAACACCCATCAACAAAGCCTTTGGTTTCCTGGAAACAAATGCTTTTCTTTTAAGCAAGTTACTCCCTCGCTTCCAGGTCACCAGATTTCACACCCACCTCTATTCTCTGAAAGATAAGTTCATTAAAAAGTTGTGATCGTGCCACGCCCATCTCCTCTCTAATGTGAGCAATCCTGGCTTTCCAGGCTTCCTCCAGAGGAAACTGATCCCTTTGTCCTTTTTGGTTGCCCTTCTCTAACCCACTGTACTGTTGCGATGCAGAGACCAGAACCACACACACTACCCCAGATGTGGGTGCACCATGCTGGAAGAGCCTCCCTGAGGATGTTCACCATTTTCCTGGCTTTCTGGCTGCCACAGCACACTGAGCTGAGGTTTTAAGAGAATAGTCCGTGGTGACTCCAACAGCATTTTCTTGAGTGGTGGCTGCCACTTGTGAGTTCAGAACCATGTAAACATGATTCAGATTATTCTACAGATTATTCTACCCAAGACATCACCTTGGTGAATGCTGAAGCTCATGTGTCACCCTTCTGCCCCCTCCCTTGGCTTTGTTAAGTACTTCTGGAGTTCTTCACCTACAGCTCAGCACTTCACCCGACAAATGAGCTTGCCATTGACTGCAAACCAGACACACACCCTTACTCCAGGCTGCTGGTGAGGATGTTGAGTAATACCAGAGTGACTTCTAGGGGTTCTGTTGCTGCTACTTTTCCATCCTAAAAAAAGTCACAGTTGAGCCCTTACCTTTCCTTTCCATTTTCAAATCACAAAAGGATCTTTCATTCAGTCCATGTTGACTTAGTATCTTCATAGCCTTTGTTGAGAAACTGTTGAAAGCTACCTGAAAATCTACAAACAGTATGTCCAGTATCTCTACATTCTTGTTACCACCCCTATGGACTTGCAGCAGACTGGTTGCAAGGTTGTCCCTTACAGAAATCAGGTTGACTGCTTCCCTTGACATCACACTTCCCTGTGTGTACCTGGTCTTTTGGCTCTGCTGCTGTAGGAGGGATGGAAGTCAAACTCTCTGGCCTGTTGTTTCCCAAGACCCCTCAAGCTGGGGGGCTACAGTGGCAGCTCTGCCCTCCTCCTTCTCTGGCACAGAGGCCACTTGTAATGGCAGTTTACACACCTTGGGCCACCAGTTCTGCAGCTTCACATGTGAACTATTCTGTCAATGGTGCCTGGTCCTACTGGTTTACTGACCTCCAGCTTACCTGTTTGGTCTGTTATTTCCTGGGAATTCAATTCAGGTTGCACTAACTCCTCTGAAGAATTACTATCAAGAATATGCTGGCTTTGGGGCTCTCTCTCATGCCTTCACTAGAAAAGACTTGAACAATAAAGCCAGTGAGCATTTCTGCTGTTTTCTTGTCTTCCCCAAGTGCCCTTTTACATATTTGTCCTCAAACTAGTTGGCTTCCTGCCTTTGCTATATAAAGAACTATTTACTATCAGTCTTTGCAAGGCTCAACTCACATTTTTTTTTAGCCCTTTTAAGTTCTGGTATATGGTTGACTTGCCTTATTTTATGGGCTTTCCTGTTCTCCTAATTTGGGTAAGCTTCCCATTTTTTAAAAATTAACTTACTGCTTGTGATAGCATCCTTAATGGACCTACTGAGCTGTGAAATGGCCTTTTTGGATCACATTGTTTTCTTTTCAAATTGTGTCAAAATTTTCACCTGAGATTTTAATACACTATTTTTTTAACAGCATGCAGGCTGCCTGTTCCCTTCCGGCTTTTGGACTACTCTGTTTAAGACTTGTTTCCTTTCTTTCCTTTTTTTCTTCTTCTTTTTTTTTTTTTTTTTTAAATCTCATTTTGACAAACCTCTCTTGAAAATGAATATCCGTATGCTGAATCTGCTTGGGTTATTCTCTCCCACAACACTGCCCTAACTCTGCTGTGATTACTGACACAGAATTGCTCTCCCAGTAACATCTGAAGTGGGTTCTGTGTGCCACCCAACACCAACTCCAGAAAAACATCTTTTTGTGGGTTCTATGGCTAGGTTTGGTTTGTTTTCTTTTTTAAACAATCTTTTATTTGTGTCTGTGCGTCTCATGTTGATAAAGATTCAAATGTGGATCATCCTAGAACCTGCCTTAAACATGTAGCTTTAATCTCACTTAACAGTTCACAGAATCACAGAATCAAACTTACTTGAGGTTGGAAGATGCCTCATCAAACCACCCCTGCTCAAAGAAGGATCAGGCACAGCAGGTTGCTCAGGGCTGTGTTCAGTTGTGTTTTGGGTATCTCCAAGGATGGAGGCTTCACAACCTCTCTAGGAAACTGTTCCACTGTTAGACCACATTCACAGTGAGAGATTTTTTTCTTACATTTAAACGGAATTTCCTGTATTTCGGTTTCTGCCGATTGTCTCTCATTCTTTCTTTAAACATCTTTGAGAAACCCCCTTTAAGTAATTGCAGTGACAGAGTTCTGAGAGATCTCAGCACAGCCTGGCCAGGTTTTTAATTCATGACAATCCTTTTCTTTGTTAGGATCCATGTAAACATCCCCTCTGTTTAGTACTCATGAGACTGCACTTGGACTACTGTGTCCAGTTTGGGGCTCCTAGTAGAACACTGACAAACTAGAGAGAGCGCAGTAGAGCGTCACCAAGATAGTCGTGGTGATGCAGCACTCACTGTGGGAGCAGGGACTGAGAAAACTGGATTTGTTTAACCTGGAGAAGAGAAGGTTGAGGGAAGGTCTTTATGCTGCATACATCTTCCTTACGGGGAGTTACAGGAAAGACTGAGTTACACGCTTCTTGGATGTGCATAGCAAAAGGAGAGAAATTCCAGCTGGACATATGGAAAAAAATTTCATGGGAGTACTTAACCAGGGGAACAGGTTGCTCAGAAAGGTGGTGGGATCTCCACACTTAGAGACACTCAACACCTGGCTGAACTAGGCCCTGAGAAACATGAAGTAACTTAGAAATTAGTTATGCTTTGAGCAGTAATTCTTCCTCCACCCTTGCTTTTGGCATACCTTTTCCTTAAAGCTCACCTATAACTTAAGGCAAGATAATTGCCTTCTCTGGGCATAAGCATCTCTGAATGCCAGGCTTCATTCCCAGTCAGAGCAGAGAGCACGTTTAATGACGCAGCTCACTGGTAACAGAACACGTTTGGCATCTCCCACTGCCTCACAGTGCCTGGAAGCACAAAGCTGAGTGCCCTCCAGGGCAGTGAGGGCAAGTCCAAGATGAATAACTCTTCCACTACAAGGCAAGATGGAAAAGATTCAAAACAGTCATGAAAACATTGCTCCTTTGCAGGCAAACTTATCCCTTCTTTTCCACCCTTTCATGTAATCCACCCACCACAGAAAGTTGCTAACTAGGACTTGGAAAGTGAAATGTGCATTAAATGAATGGGTTTGGCAAAGGGAACATCTGTTTATGAGTTACTTCTTGTTCTCTACATATGATAATGGTTATGGATTAGTGTGCAGAATACTGAACTTGTTTACAGCTCCTAGGAACTGTATGTTTTGAATCATTAATAAGGAGTGTTTTCAAATGCAAGATTTCTCATCAACACAAGCATTGCTGCTTTTCCCCTCCCTCCGTAGGTGCAATTCAATTTGCAAATTAAATATCAGTGAGAGTCACTTAATGTCACTCTTTCAGCAGCCACAGAGATCAACATTTTTATTGTCACAGTCTGTTCTAGTTAGAATATTGATATTCATGACAGTTACCCAGCAAAAATAGAACCATTTTCACACGGTCTCTGAAAGATATTCCAGTTTTAATCTGACNGGGAGGAAGGGAGGCGGTGGGGGGTCTGCTTGTTTAAAATCTGGGAAACAGAGAATCTAAAATGAAATTATCTCTAGCTCAGGCTATATATATTTGCAGTTCTTCTCTTTACAGAAGGGTAGTCCCTTCTAAGGGAGATGGGCTAACCACAAGATTAATGAGGAGGACTCTGCACCTAGTGCTCTTCTTTCAAGAGTTTTCCGTGATCTGACTCTCACCTTTTTCAGCTCAGATGCTTCCTTCTCCTCTTGCTTTTCACTCTACTCTTTAGGCAGCTCATTCTCTTGTGCAGATACTGCCTTTGAAAGCAATAAAATAACTTTTTAGTAGAAGTACATGTATGTAAATCCCAGCTAGTTGTTAGGCTGACTTAAGCTCCGGCCCATGTTAAACACAGGTTTGTAGGGCTGCGGATTTGCTGAGCTCCCTACAGACAGCACATGGCTTTTGCTTGTTTCTCCCTGTCATTTTCATGTGGTATTGCCTCTGCCTTGATGCTTATTTTCTCTAGATTGCAACGTGAGCTTCCCGAATGCCACCACTAGTGTGTGACTGGGAGGTCTGCATTCCAGTTCCCCATCTGAGCTGGGAGCGGAGAATAGTCCATGACATATTCCAGTAGGAATGCCTTTTTTAAAAGAGCTTTTTGGCAGCACTCCAAACACAGCAAGTGCGGGATGAGGATCTGATTTCACCTCTAATGCAAGAAATATTCATGTGAAAACTTCTCTTCCACAGAAGAGATTGCAACAACAGTTAAAAGTTGTAATTAGTTTCCCCGCGTTATCTGGTTTTGATGAGCGCACACCACACCCTCCACAACCCCACTCACGCCCTCTCACAGCTAAACTAATCTGAAGGGAATCAGTTGTGTATTTTTTCCTGCATCAGAAGAGATACGCAAAATGACTTCGGGATGGCTGGACAAGTTTATCAGACAAGACGACAAGAAAAAGTATTAAATCATAAGAAAATTCACATGACTGTATTTTGGACTTCTTATTACTACTTTAGCCCAGTGCAAAGTAGTAATAAGAAGTCCAAAATACAGTCATGTGAACGTACTCAGGGAGTACTGAGACTGTGAGGAAGACTCTAGCTAGGGTGTGCAGTGGTCTCTGAGCAAGCAAACCCAGGACCAGTGCCCAGACCACCTTTAAACCAGCTACCCACGAGAGAACGTTTTTCATAAAACAAGTAACCCGTTCCCTACTCAGCAGTTTTCAAGAAAGACCTACCAGAAATAAGCCTAGGGAATAGTATTCACCTCTACTAGCTACTAAAAATCAGCAGATCAGCAGAGACATTTGCTTCATGTCATCCTGCAATGTTTCACACATCCTTCACTTGCTAATCCCTCACAGTCTCAGTACTTCCTATCTTGCTGTATACCACCTCTCCCCTTACCACACACTCTGTGGTCCATGGGTGTCATACCTCAGTCTATTAAAATTATTGCATGAAAAATAAACTGATCTCAAAGCAATTGTTCCTAACCAGTACCATGAAAATTGCAACTTGTCTCAGACCTATAATACAAGCTCAGATTCCCAACGTTTTATGTATAGTTTTTGAGTGCATAGATAGGTTGGTCTCATGTAAAATTACATTTACAGTCCTGTCCTTAGGCCTCCAGAGCTATAGCGATGATATGTAATGTCAGGGGTTGGACATGGACACTTCCCATTATTACAGGAAGGCTTAGGCTCCCTTATGGAACCAAATCACTCAAACAACAAAGATTTTGACTCACAACAAAGGCAGAGTGGCTCCTTTGCTATCTCTGGTGGTTTGTGTGAATGTTCAAGACACGCAGACACAGCAGAGAAAAAAAATGTTAGCAACTATATGCGGACAAACATAGAAGTCTTCATAGCAGGAAAAATCCCCCACCCTTATAGAGACTTGGCTGAAAGATAATGCTTTTGTTCCCAGCTCCAAGATGCTGTCACTCCTATTTGATTTCTTCTGCTCTAAAAGAAACAGACTTCTGCACATGCTTTGTAAATGAAAGGGATTGCATTGAAAAAATGTTTATCATTATCTTTTTGTTCTTAAAAAAAAGCACCCGTGGGGTCCCTCCCTTCAATCAACAGCTGGTCAGAAAGCATCAACAGTAACACTGAAGGAGTTTGATGTGTTACCTTCATCCCTATTAGCTGTTATTGATCCAGAGGAAGGAGAAGTAAGTTGCATTGGACGGATGCTGGAGTTCCTGAGCACAGACTGTCTGTATTGGAACTGATCAGATATTCGAGCTTTGATAACTTTGTTCATGAATGTTCCAACACATTGTTAAAGAGAGGATGCAGCCTGTGGCAGATATGAGCCTGAGAGTTCCTCTTGAAAAGATTAAATCTACCATCTCTTCTAGGGAGATTTGCACAGTAAGGAAAATTACAAACTCGAAAACATTCCAACTCATCTTCCGAAAACAAAACCACATATCAAAATGTTATAATCTACTCATTTTTATATTTAAAAGTGCACGTATTTTTAAAAGCTCGAGATTATTTCCATCCGAAAGCTCTAGAAAAATAAATCATCCATCTGGTTACCTAAATTGATATATAGGTATATCTACTTACAGGTACAAAATGTATAAGAATACAATAGGGTGTTTGGCAAGTCTGAAACTTCCAAAGTTAAACACCTTTAATAAACCATCTTCTCCAATGCTGAACACTGGGTAATCTAAAAACACAATTAAGAACCCCAAATATCTTGAACTCTGCCTTACTCCTCACTGTATCACATTGATTTTTTTCCTCCTGTGAAGACCTCAGGATAACAGAGATGTGAAAAGAGGCCACGGGGAGCAACTGTGTAGGACATCAGCTCCTGATGACAATTACCACAGTGGCAGAGCTGACTGTGGAAATGTAAGGTGCCATGGCTGGGTGCCTGACCCTTTCCCTTGTTTCTGAGCTGTAAAAAACTCCTTTACTTAATTCTGGGGATCAGACTTCTTAGGTCTGTTCTCACAAGCTATCAGAAATACTGGTCTTATCACCATGACATAAAACTCGTAATCTAGGCTAACAGTCTAACAGCTAACACTTCCCTGCCAAATTGTGCATAACCTCTCACACACAATGTCTTTCTAAACCTGAAGATTTATTAACAGAAAAAGAAAAAGTGAAAGTATCAGAGTGATGGAAAAAACCTGAAACCCCTTTGATTCAGTCACCCCTCTGAACATGTCAGGCAGCACATTTTCTATCGCCAGCCATAGCAGGCAGATCTGGGCAGGCTTCTTTTGTGACCATGAAGTGTACTCTGAGAGTATAAACACAAGATAAGAACCTCTCCAAACCCGGAGGGCCGCAGCACCTCCTGCTGTGGCATTTTTCACTTCCAGCAAGCAGTGGAGAGCAGAGGGGTAAAGGATGGGAGCCCGCTGGGAAGCGGGACTGTGTGGCTGGGACAGGGGCCTGTGTTGAACTCTTGAAGACAAAAGGCTTTCCTGTACATGAAGAGCATTTTAAAAGCTTCCTCTCATGGCCTGAGAGTTCACAGGCTTGGTAGACAGACTCTACTAAAGCTATTTAAAATCTTTGCTTGCCTGATTTGAACACAGTGGCCCCGTTGAGGAAAGTGACATTTTTCTCTGGAGATGCATCCTGGCTAGGATGTGGTAAAGCATTTTTGGAGAAAAACTTTGTTAGCAGTCTAGCAGGGACATCCTCCCCTTCCACACCCCCTAAAAGGGGGGGGTGGGGGTGGCACTGGGCCAGTGCAAATGGCTGGGGCAGGAAATGAAGAACCAGGAAGGGGAGTGGGATACGGGGATCAAAGCAAGGATCCAGGATCAGTATTTGAGCAGAACCAGAACCAAGCCAGCAAATACGTTGTAACAAAAGACTCCCTGGGATTCCCAAGTCCTCTTAGGTTCCTTGGGAGCTCCCAAATGTGCCTGTGGTGTCCAAAGGCAGCTTTAAGCATCTTTGGGCTTCACCCAAGTACAAGCCAGTTACAAATCAGGATGGACAATTTTTGACCATCAAATCCACGAAGCATAATCTTCCCTGTATTCACCAACCAATTTGGGAACTGGATAAAGAGTCTTCGTAACATTCAAGACAATGTAGTTTAACACTGATAGCTAATGCACAGATGGCAGCATGGCTTCTGCTGCTCCACATGCCCTGTAGCTACCAACAGCATAAAAATAAACTCCTCCTGCTTCTCATTTTGCTATCACCATTATCCACAGTACGAGCATGCCCACATCTGGATGGCTGGGGATAAGTATTACTCTATTGCAGTAGTGAGCAGGGGTCAGGAACTTGCTGTGGTAGGCACTGGTTACCCAGACAGAGGCAATGCCCACTTGGAAGAATTCAAGACTGCAAGGGAAGATGAAAATGGAAAGATGAAATATTGAATATTCATCTGAATGCAGTCTGGATTCAGCTGAAGGAGAATGATCAGGGCCAGTTTTTCCCCACAATCACCTTTTCAGACTTGGCTGACAGGATGATGTCTAGGACACTGTCAGGCAGATGAGAGCATTTTCCATCCATAATTAACCATCTCTGGCAAAAGAGGTGATGAAGAAGCAGGCAACAAAGATTTTATGTGATACTTAGGACAGATTTACATCTCTTTGTACTGTCTGAATGATGCAAGGAAGATAAAGGCCACTATCACTGAAAGCATTTTAATCTTGTAGTTGATCATGAAGTCTATTCTGAAACTGTTTACCACTGCCTCTCTTGCCACACACGAAAGCATCACAGTCATAAGACACTGACAACCACATGAGCTCAAAGTCTGAAGTCTCATTCTTGCTTTTTTTTTCCTGTGGGAAGTCCCTGTTTAGATCAAATACATCATTTCTGTGGGAGACACAAAAGCAGAGCTTTATCATTTATGATTATAATCTGGTTTGGGACATACTTTGCATTTCAGAGGTGGTAATCTCAAAATACTGGCCAACTTCTTTGTCTCCACAATATCCTTCTATTTCAGAAATTACAGTGGTTGCAGTGCGAGGAAGTTCTTTCTTTACTTTTTGTTTTAGAGTTGCTGGGTGGTCCTGCACTGAGGGGGCCATGTAGACTTGGTCAAAAATTTCTAATTGAATTATTTTCCCTGTAAAAATGCTTCACTTACCCTTTTCAGAGCTACTTTTCCATATAGATAGAATATATGCTGTGCCAGGGAAAGAGGAGGGAGGCTAATACTTTCTGGCCTGAAGGTCAGGGCACCCTTTCTGGATGAAAGAGCTTGAGACTTAGTTACTATTTGATTACCAGACAAACATCTAATCTTTTCTCATGTCCTTCTAGAGAAACAAAACACAAACCAAAACTTTAAAAGGGCCTTGGTGTTGACCTACTAAAATAATTTGAAAATTCTAAAATCTAAAATGTTCTTGTGGGATGGCATGAGCTTTTCATTTCACATCCCCCTCAACCAGTAAGTTTCATAATGGAAGCATTATCTTTTAGTGGGATTGAACTTCCCCTCAGCAACCCTTCCCTTTAGAATTGCATCATTTCATTTGGAAGAGACCTTAGAAGTCATCTTGTCCCTTCTCCCGCTAAACATTAGTCCAGCAAGATCAGATGGCCCAATACCTCGTAAGTCAAGTTTTGAATGTCTGGCAATGACGCAGCTTCTCTGGGCAGCCTGTTCTGGAAGGAACTCCCTTCACGGTGAAAATGATCTCCCTAACATCTGAATGAATTTCCCATGCTGCAGCTGGTGCCCATTGCCTTTTATCCTATCAGTGTGCACCACACAGAAGAGTCTGACTCACCTCACTGAGCTGGGGAGAGCAAAACCATCTCCCTTGGCCTTCTCTTCATGGGACTGGACAAAACCAGCTCTGACTGCTTCCCTTCAAACACCATGTGCTCCTGCCCCCTCACTGTCCTGGTGACTCTCTGCTGGTCTTGCTCCAATTTGTCTGTGAACTTCTTGAACTTGGGAACTCCAGAGCAGACACAGTACCCCAGCTGTGGAATTCACAAGTGTGGAATACCAGAGAGGAATGACTACTCTTGACCTGCTGGCTATATTCCTGCTAACGCAGCCCAACATATGGTTGGTCTTTGCCAACATATTACGGATCACAAAATATTCTGAGTTGGAAGGGACCCAGAAGGATCACCAAGTCCAGCTCTTAAATGAATGGCCCATACAGGGATGGAACCCACAACCTTGGTGTCATCAGCACCTCGCTCTGACCAACTGAGCTAACCTCACATTCTGCTTACGGCACACAAGGACACCCAGGCCCCTTTCTGTAAGGCTGCTTCCTAGATAATTGGCCAGACTGAGATGTTGCACAAAGTTATTCCATCCCATGAACAGGACTTGGCATTTGCCTTTGCTGATTGTCATGAGGCTCCTGTCAGTCCATTCCTCCCACTGTCAGGGTCCCTGTAAATAGCAGCCTTGCCTTCCAGAATATTAACCACATCCCTGCAATTTGGTATTATCCACAGGTTCCAGCTGTTAATACACACATTAAAAACTGTTGGCCCCAGTACCAGTCCCAGGGGAACACCACCACTTGTAACCTGCCACCAGATGGAATTTGTACTGCTGATCCCAACCTTTTGAGTGAGGCAGTCCAGTCAATTTTGTATCTGCCTATTGTCACTTATACACTCCATATCTGACCTTACAGAAACATAGTGAAGATTTTTGGGTGTCTGTAAGATGTTTTGAGAGCTGCAGCTCCTGTGTGAAAAGAAAACCCACAATAAATTTGGATTAAAATATATTTGTTTCATTTTCTGAGTGCTTGACGTTGCAAATTACCTGAGTTTTTGTTTATACAATTTTATTTATATTTATACTAAGTGGAAAATGTTAATATGGGGTTCAAACCCTTTTAAATGTTGGGGGATGTGCATGTGGGTATGCTAATGTGTTGCTTTTTGTTTTGTTTTTGTTTTGGTGGTTTTTTCTGATAGATGCTTTGAAATCCTGTGGGTGAAAGATGCAGTAGGAACAACTCAGTGATTTTTCCTGATGAATCTCACTCACTGCAACTACAGTGACCAATACTATTAATGTTCTACTTTGCCATAAATCTTCTGCCTACAGTAATGGATTATGTGGTTATTCGGGTTTCTCTCCACTTGCCTGTTGTTCCTCTCTGTACTACCCGTGGTTCATGCAGACAGCCCTCCCAGCTGCAGCAGTCACTACCTTCCCATGGCACTGGCAATGGCAGAAGCACATCTG
Source organism: Edolisoma coerulescens (assembly GCA_013397115.1). Lineage (NCBI taxonomy): Eukaryota > Metazoa > Chordata > Aves > Passeriformes > Campephagidae > Edolisoma > Edolisoma coerulescens. Next base: position 1,803,297 of record VWZW01004700.1, on the reverse strand, counting down.
ACTTCAGGACCACCCCAATCTTTCCCTCTGTCCCTTCCCTTCCCAGGCCACCCTTGCAACAGCAAAAAATTAGTTTCACTTACAGTGCTGAGAAACTGTGAACTCCATTGGAACAGATGCCAAATTTACTTCACAACCAACACTAAATGGGACAGCGGGAGGAATGGAAAGATTGCATTTGAGAAGGAAAGGGGTTTTTTGCAAAGAAACTGAAGAAAATTTACGAAGAAAGCTCAGGACTCATTACTGCACCAAAAAGGCAGACAGGGCTTTTGGAGACAACATTAGTTGTCTTCCACGGATAAAACATCCACTTCTGAAGAAGAGGTTTTTGTGCTAGTGGACCAGCTGCAGGCACTTTTGGCAGGTTTGGATGGTGGAAAGCCCTGCATGTCACAACAGACACACATAAAAAAGCTCACTTGCTGAATGGGTCACACAGTGGGGTGGGTGCAATTTGGGCACTGTCACTGCCTGCCAGGACCGAGTCTCACCGTCAGAGGAGCCATCCCAGAATCGTGTGCTTACAGCAGGCACTGGCTGGGAGATGGTCATCTCACTGAAATTTCTGGTTTGCTTCTGCTTAGGCAATGAGAAGAGCTTAGTGACAGCTTTCCAACAACCAAAATTAAGGAACTATTCAAGGTCTTAGAAAGCGGGAAAAGGAAATAACACACAAGCTCACAAAAAAGCTATTTTGAGAAAAGTCTCTATCTTCCCACAGCAACTGCAACAGCTGAAGCTATTCATTAGCCTGCTAAGTTGCTTTGCATATCTGGATGAAGATGGGTGTTATCTGAGGAAGGGAAGCTTGACCAAAAATAGCAGGAAGGAGAGCCTAGAGAGACTGATGCTTTCTTGTTGAAAAGTTCAATTGGAAAGCACGAACACAAGGCAGCAGTGAGAGAACAAACCCCACTGGACACATCCTGGGCACAGTGCTTAAGGCAGTACTGGAATGCACTCAGAGATGATGGGGATGTGGCTAGTCATAAGAACCCATGTAGAATGAAAGCTTTGTAAAATTTGGCATTGCTGTAAGTTCAAATGGCTGTATCTCAGGGTGGAAAATTGTTTCTTGCTTTTGTCATTGAGTTTTCAGCATACATTGGGACACACAGACCCAGGAGAGCAATGGCTTACCATGTTCTTACTCTGTGAGGACTATCCTCACAGCAAGCCATGTATCTGATGGCTGGACAGTATGAGTGATGGTTACTATTTAATGCTAATGCAAATATTTTGGTGATATTTTAAAAATAAAATTTAAAAAGTAATGGCATGCTTTAGAAGAAATCCCAAAGTTGATTGCAAATTAATGCCATAGACACAAAAGAGAATGAAGTAACTTTTGGGGAGGAAAATGACAATTTTCCTCCATGTAGCATAATGATATATGCTGAAGTTTGTCAGAGAATGAGGAATACTAAGGTCAGCTCAAATGGTCTGTGTTTTTCATTCTGTTAAGCATGAAAAGTGACAACTCTGCTCAGGAGCACTGCTGTCTACAGAAAATATTTTGCTGACTTCTGCAGACTATGGCTCAAACTCTTGTAATGTCAGGTGGTATCTCCCCAGAAGTAATTTATTTCTTGAAGTAGCTGTGTAGATATAAAAACCCCATTATTATTACCAAGCTTTGCCATCAGCAGTCTCAGCTTAAGGGTACTGTGGTGATTAATACTTGGGGAATGTCTGAACAGGGTTTGCATGCTGTGGAGGAACAGGATGCCTGTGCCATGCCTAACACAAACTGGTGTGGCTCTGAGTTGCAGAACACAAGGTTAGACATGATAAAGAACAGGGGTACTCTTGGCAAAATGGTGAATCATGTTATACTGACAGAAAGAGGTTATTTCAGGGCAAGAACTAGAAGTCTGTGGAGAAGCACGAAGTCACTGCTTAAGGCCAGATACAGCTTTCAGGTAAACATGTATTTACCTGAGTAACTCCATCAAGACAGAATCTACTTACTTCATATTTGCCTAATTAGTTTGGTAGAATTGGTCCCTGATTTTCCATGCTGCACTTTTTTTTTCTTTTTTTCCACTGCTTTCTTTTTTGCATCCTTTCTCAGCACCAACTACCAGGCTTGCACTGGTTTAGTCCATTCTGTTCACACCCATGTTTACACTCTTCTTCTACTTGCCCTGTTTTACTTGAACATAACACAGTTATGAACATCATAAAGCTTCATGCCCACCTGAGACATCTTCGTTCCCAAAGTAACTATGATGGTCCAAAAAAAGAAGGGTGCCATTTCAAACAAATGACACAAAGAATTGGGGTGCCTTGGTGTGGTTTCTGACACCACTCATAGCCAGTGGGCTGAATCTATTGCCCTTCAAGTCGTCAATAGTCTTTCTGATAAACGCCAGTTCCTCTCAAGGATCCAGTACCTGCAAGGACTTTGGAAATCTTTCATGATGGTGATCTTATGCACACCAGCCTTTTTAGAACTACACTGCCTATGACTTACAAAGGCTGTCCTGTGCTGGGCTCTATCCTTCATTGTTAGCAAAGGGAAAAAAGATACTGGGTACATAAATTAAAAAAAACCAACAACATAGAATTCATTATTTCCATTTTTAATACCCAGGAAGCAATTATGGCAAGATAATATTGCTTTCTCACAAAAAGGCCTTCAGTGTAATATAAATGATGAATAAACATGGAAAGAAAAGACAAAGCTGCTGAAAACTCACGAGGCAGGGTGCCATTTCAATGCAGTGAGTGAACTACAGAACTGAATCCTAATTTTATTTTAAAGAGAATTATACCTCATTATTCCCAGTGAGAGAGTAGTTTTCCTTGCCTGGATCGCGTAGCCTTTTATTTGGTGTAAGTCACTCTCTATACAGAAAGACAATTCTAGTCTCATTCATTTAGTCTTTCTGTTTTCTACTCGGCTGAGATGTCTAACCAACTCTCCCTTCCCTATGGAGAGCTGGCTTTACCTTCATTTGCTTTCCAATATGCTATTCAGAATAATTTTCCTGCTTTCAGGACTTGGTCTTCAAAGCACCTCATTATTAAAACTGCAAGTTATCTATTATTATTTTTTTTTCCCAATATAAATAAAATGCATTCAGAGTTTAAAGCTAAAGATGGTGCAAGCAGAGACTAAGCATCTTAATCAATATTTAATTTAGCTAGATTTGCTACTTAATTCTGAGTAGCCAAGTTCCATGCATTAATAATTGCACCTCTTGGTTTCACAAGCAATCTTTACCAATATGAGCATTGCTGCATCTGCAAGGACTGAGAGAACAAGCTAGAAGCTCATACTTTGTACTTATTATAGCTATTTATCTTAATATTCCTTAGGAAAGGATTAAGATAACTTGGCTGTAAAACTACCTCTTCCAAGCCTCAAGCTTATTTTGATGTCACAGAGAGCTGGATGAACCTAAACTGAAAGAGCTTTCAGAAAGCCTCAGCTTTCTGCACAGTGATTGACTCTGTCATCTACACTCACAAAAGCAGGCAAGCATTTCATCTTAGAGCTGGTTCTTTAAAAACACCCAACAGAGCAACAACCCAGCTGTGGCAGAATAAGAGGAGCATGTCTTCACCTGGAGAGTACAGCAGGGTGACTTGGGGACACAGAGACTAAAACCTGCCCAGCATGGTGATTTGTAATAGCTAAGATATTTGTTTGTTTACAAATTGTAACAACTCCTTGAAGAGTATTTGGCAATATAAAACAGTTTATCTTGTCCTTAGAAGTTAATCTTGTCTTTAGAAGAGGAATCTACACTTTGCATAGGGTTTTAATGATGCTTAGAGTCTGTCAGTTGCAGCATTCAAGCAATGTCACTTGGCTTACCCCTCTCTTCCCCCATTCCCAGAGTAACTGTCAATCAATATTCCCACCCTTTTGTGTTTCTATCATAAACTATAATCAGATATTTACATATCACTGAACTGCTAAGACAAAGTCCACTGCATAGCTGCTTGTCCTAAGTTAGCTGCCCTGCTGAGGCATACCAGTATCTCTGTGAGTGGATGAGCTGCCCATATCCAAAAATTTTTTTCTGGGCTTTGAATGGCTGGAAATTTGCCTGCAATTCACACAGCTGGAAAGAAACATTATTGTTTTTTAGACAACTTTGTCAATCTCTACTGGATATCCCTATGTACAATGAGCTTCAAGACAATAAGATGGGCAATTCCACAGTGGAAAGCTGGAGCAATACCATTGCTTCAGTAGAGTTACTCTGGATTTACAGTGCGGAAAGTCAGATTGGAATCTGGACAACTAATGATGGGTCAGTAAATCCTTTTCTCACCTTTTTTCCCCTCCCCAAGAAAGACAATGAAGCTAATGAAAATGAAACTGGACTAAAAATAAAGTGAAGTGGCAGTTGCACGCAGTTAATGCTGCACCCAGTGTTCTCATAAAGAACAGGGAGTTTCCACATGGGAAATTCCCTTAAACTCTGTGTTTATCCTCATGAGAGATGAGCAAGCAGCCAAGTAAGAGAATGCAAAGGATTCAGCTGCTCCAAAGGAAGATAGACCTTAGATTGCAGAGGGAGAATCAGAACGGCTATTATTTTTAAATTTAACAATCACTGTAAGCAACAGATCTCTTAGTGGTCAGTGTGGCTAACACAGGCTTCGACATGAACATCTAAGGAGAGAGGTTCACACTCGCTCTTGCCTCAGCCTTGTGCAATAAAATATATGGTAAAGGACATTTTCTCAAGTACAACACAACAGAAAATAGAAACAACACAGCTTACGCAGGAGGTCTAAGGCTGCTTAACTCATATGTCTTGCAGCACTAGATAAATAAGAATATTTTTTACTCTTGCTGTTTGCATACCAGACAAGTGTCTGATGTTAGCTATGCTGCACCAAGAGCCTCACCAAAGTTAGGGTGACACTTCAAGGCAGCTTTTCACAATGCAGCACCCTGAACACTGGTGTTTTGTTCCTACAGTCCACCACTGTGCACAGGGGTGGTGAAAACAACGAGTTTCACAGCCAAAATAAAGCCTCACAAACCTGCTATCAGTGCCTTGAGTTCCCTTTACTCTTCCTCCCTCCTGTCTCTCAGTGGATTCTTGATCGCATTTACTGTTCTTTTTCCCTTGAAATTTCCCAAATTTCTTCCTTCTGGATACCAGAAGGCAAGTTGGGCTCCAGCTCTGAGAACAGACTGCTTGCTTCCTCTAATGCTGTGAGGAGTTTTGGCCCTGACCTCTATTGCACAGGACCAGGTGCTGCCAAGGGCTGTAGGAGAACTGAATAAGACCTTTAAGATACGATCCTGTGTGACTGCCTGGACTGGAAACCCAGTGAGCAGAATGGATGAGAATTGGAAATGCTACAGGAAATAAAGCAGCTCCTTTTTACAAACTCAACTTCACCCTGTGGGACTGGAGCAGTCTGAGCAAAGTAGCTCCACAGCTAGGCCAAGACATGGCTGGAGAGCACTCCCCAGCTTCTTGCATTCAAACATGCAGTGCCTGGCCTGACTTCTGAGACTGGATGCTAGATTTAGGATCTGGCCATCAAGTGCTGTCATTAAATGATGTGCTAAGAATGGAGAAATGTCACTGAAGACCTTCCAAAGCTCTGATTCCATAGCTCATACATCCTCTTGCTGCCAAACTTGTTTCCAGAATGAAAACTGATCCTCTGCTCAACAGGGAAATGTGAGACCCCCTACATCCATCAAAAAGAAGAAAGGGAAGTGTCTTGTTCACAGTCCTTCCTACTCTGCTTACACGGAACCTCAGCCAGAAGCAGTGGCACAGGGAATGAATTTCTTAGAAACTGTAAGAAATGGCAAACACCTGGCTCAGCTTCCCTGTTTTAATCTTGTTTCATTTCCATTATATCTAGCTGAAAACAGGCAGTTCTTCCATCCTTGGCCATGATTCTGGATCTAAATCTCCTCTGGACACCAATTACTTATGCCCACAGCCACTGAAATCGGTGGTACTTCACACACTGGTGCAGAGGTCTCAGCTGGAGAGTGATGATGTAAGATCAGAGCTTTTGTCTGCAATTCATGCATGCATAAGAGTGCTAAAGAAATAATGGTTAACAATGAGATTATTAATTGACATATCAAGGAATTTATATTCCTTTGTCATGAGTATATTGGGTAAAGTGAAGATAATTAGGTTGAGTAAAATACCCTTCAGGCTATCAGTACCAGGATTAATTTTAAAGACTTTTTATGCATGTTAATGACAACATCGCTCAAATACTGTAAGTTATTCTGATTTTACTGGCAGGGAAGCAGAGGTTAAGTAAGTTTTTTGAGGCCACACAGCAAGTAAGTCCTTGGATTTATAACTCCCAAATCTGCCTTCTGCTCGGTCCAGGAGGTCATGCTGACTAACTGTGGAATGCATATTTCCAACGAACTCTTAAGGGACAAGAGGAATCAGAAGGAACAAAAGGTACAAATAAAGTAAGCATTAATTCTAAAAAAAAAAAAGTGTTTTCCACCATACAAAAAACACAAGTCAACTTCTGTTTAAGTTGTCATACCTCACCAGTGCGTTAGCCAGCAACAGGAGCACTAGAAGAACATGAGGGAAATTGTCCTGACAGCATTTTTAACAAAACTGAAATAGACACAACAGCTTTATGTCACAAGATTTCCAATACAAAGGAAATCTGATATGTGTCTGAGATTTCAAATGAAGTTTATGGAGGTTTATCCCAATGTTGCTGAAAAGTTCAGAGAAGCCAGTACTGTTCCCTTCCATGTGGATCTTGGCAGCCAGGAGACTGTAAGAAACAAGCAGTGATACTGTTATTTCAGCTTCTTGAAGACTATTTCTGTGCTACTGCTCTATATTATGTAAGTCTGCTCCTCAGAGTTGGACCTATCATACATACATCTGTATGTACTGGAATACTTATAAAAACTCAAACCTGTTTTAAGCAAATTAAGAATTTAAACACTAATTTACCTGTTTTAAAGATGAACCATTTTCAGAAAACTAAGAAAATTAAATGGTACTGACCCTGAAATTTCAGAAACCTTTTGTCAGACATTAACCAAGACAAGTGTGAAAGGAAGTGCTGATTACGTGACAATACTATAACCAGACCATCTGGAATCTGACTCTGGAGGAGAAATAAAGAATTCATTCCTATTCCATCAAGAGTCTCCATCCGTAAAAAGTTAATTCCCTTTTATAGGTAAACAAAAGGGAGTTGCTCAACCTGACACAGCTCCCTGAATAATCAGACAGGACTTGCAGAGGCCTTAATGCACACAGGGGTGCAAGCTGCAAACTGCCTTCTCCCCATACCCTTTTCTGACTGCACCTCATTTATGCTTACACACTTCATGACATAGGACAAATCCTAGACTATTGCTGGCAGACTAAAATTAAGTACCTGCAACAATCTTTCTCATGTACTGAAAGAGAGGTAGGTACTGAGAGTCAAGTGACAAAGAATCGAAAAAAAACCCCTCAGAGATTAAAGAACTGAATGGCCCTGTTTGAACTTGACTTTGGTTAAAGTCAAGCAGCTGGAAAAGCTCCTGATCCCATACTCACATGTAAAAAATAGATGGAGAAATCACATATTCTGATACTTAATTTAGAACCTGACATTCTAAACTTACTCTGTGGGTAGTTAAGTCAGAACCAGACACTACTCCTACTATGCACTACTCTTTCAGAAACAGACTTCTGAGACCTGGTACATAGAAACATGTTAAATAATGTTGCAAATAAAATTCACATTAAGAATCTTACTAGTTTTAGTCAAGAGGAAAAACTCCAATTTTGCTAATATTTCTTGTTACAAAACTAGGAATATTTTGCTCACTTTGAGAGCTCTGGTAAAATTACACTTAGGTATCTGTAACTGGAAGAAGGAAAAGATTTTCCCCAAACTCTTCTTTTTGCCCGGAGCATTGGAGCATGTCTGTGTCTGCCCAGTTTTCCTCAGAAACATCTGCAGTTTCTAAGGAAATTGCTAATCTCTGAATCTTTCTCCTTACTCTTTTTGATCCATTACTTTCAGCATTCTTCCTTCATGCGCCAAAAAGTCATACTGAAACTCAGATCCTAATACTTACCTACCAAACCAGGGGAAGTTACTTAAATGAAGTATTTTTATGAAGAAAATACAATCTGTGCTGTGCACCAGTGGCTCTCACATGTGGTTTGTGGCCTCCAAGCTGGCCATGCAGAGAGAGCACACTACACAGCACTGACTTCACCTCCTCTCCTCCCCACCGTGGCACTGGGTGCACATCCTTGTCTCATCTGGGAAGTGACAGGGCACAGCCAAAATTGCCATGGTATGTTCACAAAGCAGGGTAGGCGTGCAGCTGGTTCTGCCAGCTCACGGACACAGGGTGGTGACTGGGAACCACAGTGGTCTCACCTCTCAACATCTGGTTCCGCTTCGACAGGCTGTGTCCTACACCACTTGCAGCAGAAGGGGAGCATCTGCAGTGCTGTGTGTCCACTCCAGAGGCTATTTCAGCATCCTCCGTTTGTCTATTATGAAGCCATAGCCAAAAGAATGGTGGTAAACCTGGGCCACCCCATAAGCTGATCTGTGCTGCTGCTGCACACTACAAATGTCCAGAGACTACAACAAATACCCTGTTCCATGGAGCAGAGAGTGGTCTCCATCCAGTCCCACAATCCAGTCTCACAAGTAGTGCACAAACTCCTTGCATCCACTCTGACCTAAACCAAGTTCAGCTTGTTCACAGGTCACATTCTGGACATTTTCTGCTGACAGCTGAAGTAATCCACACTCTCAGTTTGATTTAATAAAAGTAACGAAAGAATTAACTACAGCATTAAAGAAGGGAAGTAAAACTGAAAACAAGGCTCACACAACAAGGTTAGCTTCTTGTAGCTTTATTACAGGAAAGTCTAGATTAAAAAGATGCATACAGCTGACAGCAGTGAACTAGTGAACTGGAGCCAGCTGTTAACCCTCTCTTCAAATATGGTCTCTTCCATCCCATAAAGGGCTTTCACTCTAGACAAAGCTAGGCAAATAAAGATACCTTGGAAACGACAATGGCTCAAGTAAGACAGGGGATAGTGTGCTGTAAGCAATAAAGATGAAAAAATGGAAAGAAGTTACAGGGAAGAAGTGTGTTTTATGAGCAGAATCCTCAGTGCATATGAAATGGGGTAAATCTCAAGCCAAAGTGAAGCATAATAGAGGCATGGAGTGGAGGGCAGAAGATGAAATGACAAGGAGGGTCAGAGTTAGAAAGAAGGCAGTGGGAGTGAGAGTAAATTTCTGTTAGGGCTACTTGACACAGCTTCCCAGTTCAGGCCCTTGGGGTCAGAGGCATGCAAGCACTAGTGCCAGGGCAAGGGCAAGGAAGCACATTGGGATTAAAGTAGCAAGTGCCTGGGTGCTGGCAGAAGGTGAAGTTTGTGGCCTTCTATCCTTACGTTAGTTAAGATTTAAAAACTGACTTGCAGTTAAGATTACTTTCTTGGCTTAAAAGTGCATATAAAGTATTCCTAATTGCTCTACTGGAGCATAGCTTGTTTTTTGGAGGAAGACACAAGTTTTCAAAATATACCTTTGAATTTCAGAACATACATAATGGCCTAAAGTTTCTACAAAATTATTGTCCTTTGGGTAGAATGACTCAGAATGGCCAATACGAAATCCCCAGAGTCCTGGAAAGCCTGAAAACGCAGTGAATAAACACCTTTCCAGCTTTACTGCCAGACCATCTTTTAGTTCTCCCAAGTGTCTGTTCCATCTCCAGAAGCTTTCTGGAGGACAAAGTTAAGCCAAGGCCAATAGTTCCTCTAACCAGTGTTGAATTTCACGTGAAAAAGGGGACAAAATGACTAAATTTTTAACTAAACAAACTGTACTACACTAGCAAATGAGTTTCTCACTTTGCAAAACAGACAGCATAACTCTAAAAACCAAGGAGAATTGACATTTTTAAACTGATGAATTCACTTACTATCAAAGTAATGGTGCTCGGTGGGGAAAGCACACCTCTGAGAGGTAGGTAATGTTATCTACCCTTCTTCTATCATCAGGACCAAGAAAATATGTCACTAAGTCAGCACAACAAATAAAAACAGAACTGGTGGTATATTAAATACCAATCTGATGACAAATGACAAACACCAGAATTACTTAAATCAGACTTATTTCAAACTGATCTCGCTGGAGGCCTTGTTTGCTATTCCTAAACATCCTTTTGGCATAGGAGTGCACAGAGTAAGGACACCCACATGCTCATTATCTGTGCACATTTGCAGGCTGTAGTTCTAGTAAACATTAGATTAAAAAAAAAAAAGTTCCTTGAACTTTGAAATAAAGAATAAAGCTTTGACTTCTACTATAATTAAAAACTTTGAGAATGGCCTTCAGTTCAAGCCCTATGTTCACCACTGGTGTTCACTGACTGATACAAGGGTTCAAATCACTACCATAAATGGGAAAACCAGCAGTTCTGTATGGAAAACATCTGGCAGGATTGTGCAGTCCACATACAAGCTGTCATGACTCTCAATAGGATACTTCATTAGTCTTCACATCGTCTACAGAAACTGGTCTTGCCAGCTGAAACCTATTGATATCCACACACTCCATTTTTGTCTGAAAATATCTGTAGCCGAACAAACCAAGCCAGATGTTCAGCCTGCAATGAGACAACAATATGAGGATGAACATACGGCATTTCAATTCTTACATCCTAGCAAAAATCCACTCTATTACCTAGTTTTCAGTATGCACTTCATTAAGCCAGCCAGCCATCAAACATTACTACCTTCACACCCCTGCAAGGCTATGTCAGCTTTTTTTTAGAAAACTTATCTGCCAGAGTATTTCTTTGAAAAACCCCTCAAACTAAGGAATTTGGCTCATTAAGGAATTCATACCCTACAGATCAAAACAAATTTACTGTGATTTTCTTCTTGCTTTGCATTAAGAGAATGTTATCTGCTCTTTTTTCTTTGGCAAAGGAAAATGAGATATTATTGCATATACTTGATCCTTCATCTGGATTCCTGCCTTCTGATATTTAGATAAACATAACTTAATACACCAGAAATATTTAATGTTTTACAAAGAGCTTCTGTTCACATTTGGTAAAACTTTTTTTGCTAACCTATGTGCAGAGAGATCCTTGTATAAGAAGAGCCAGTTCGGCTTCCACATGAGCAGCTGTTAATGTAGGCACACATTCAAACACGCAGTTGTCTGAAATAGCAGCGCTCTAGACGTTGAAAGTCAAGAAGGGGCAGCTCAGGTTGCAGGGCTGCATGGCCACCCCTGTGAGATGGTGTAATCACAAGCCAGTGAAATCCTTCTCCTGCTAGGAAGCTATTACTGGTCACTCCTTGCACTGCTTACAAGCACTGGGATTGGCCTTTAAGCAGTGATTCATGAAGGTATCACACTGCTCTGCCTGCTGTGCTGCTGTCTTGGCTCACTGCAGTCACTTCCCTCCCAGTTTCTGCAGGCCATACATAGCACACAATAAATTCTGTTCCAAATGTCTCTCTCCCCATTTTTTCCTTATCCAGAAGGTAGTTTAAAATCACAAATGGAAAGAATGTGTCACTTGAAGCCATGGTTGTGACTTGTTCACACTTTGACTTCGTAAGATATTCCAATTTGTTGCTTTTTAGTTATGGCATTTTCCAGTAGATTCCCCATTCCCTTGGCATTAATGAAGAACAACTGTTTTGTCTCATCATAGTCATTAGGAAATACTAGTTGCTCAATGCTTAGTTACAGGAGTGAATTACAAACTGTAAATGCCTACAGCAGAGACACATTTTTCAGGGTTCTGCACATGCAGACTGCTCAGCTGCAACACCAGAGCACCCATCCTGCTTTGCGTAAGAGCACAGACACACCAGATCACTGTCAGTCGGGGACTTCTAGTGTTCATCTCAGATTTCTCTGGCAGCATGACTCTGGGAACACTTCACTTCCCAGCAATAAATAGCAAAGAACTACCAATTAGTTGCAGTTGTTTCCTAATACTGCATGTTTTAAAAGCGTTCTCCCCTTGAAGCATTTGTTAAGAGCAGTACAAAAAATGCCAGGCAACACAAAATTCAGCTGAAGTACTTAAATACGATTAAGGTAACAGGCACATCATAATACTCTGTGAGTGCATGTCCAGAATTATCTCTGTTGTCACCAGAAATGAATTTAATAATATTACTACAGATTCAGGATTCATGATTCAACAGTATTTCAGCAGTTAGAGAGTTCACAGAGAATTGCAGGTTATGAAACTGTGCAATGACATTTGAATTCTTCTAGAAGGCTCCAACACCACTGATGAAAAGTGCAGGAACAACTAGCGACGTTTTTTGTAACTCTTTGGATCACTGAGGAAATTTTACAAAGTGTATCGCAAGTAACCAATCTACAATGATTAATGTCAAAATGTAAAAAAAAGAACAGCAAACGAAGGAAAAGCATTCTGACCTAATTCTCACATCACTGAAGACATATTTTAACCACCAATTCCAATATGAATTTAATAAAGAGCTGACTTCAGAAACAGAAACAACTTCAGAAACCAGCTAATTTGTGTGTCAGCTGAGGAAACTATCTGTTCTGTTAAACATCAACTTTGGGTAACATTTAAATATATGCAAGACATTTTTATAAATCCTGAATATGACAACAGACAATATTACTCTTTTTTTGAGTTTTCAGGGAAGTCATCGCTTGCAATTTGTACTTCTGAATAAACTGCTAAATTTGCATTTCTCTAAGTAATTATGACCAAATATATTTTGACTAGAAAAAGAGCTACCTAGCAAACTAGCCAGAGCTGATAATTTTTACTTATTTATTAAAAACAGCCTTAGATATTCATTGACTCATGGTAAAATCAAACTCCCCATCAGCTGCAGACCCAGAAACTACCTAGATCTTATGTTTCAGTATTTCACAGTGAAACCATGTTCTTTCTCTCACAGGAGCTTTTCATGATGAAAAGCCTCACAGTGCCAGATCATGCCCCAGTAATTAAATACCTGTTGTACTGTGGCAGCCAGAAACAATATCTACTCATGACAGTCACCCAACAGAACATCCCCTTCTACAATGCAAATTACCAATATGAGTGAAAACAGAGCCCTTGAAGATAAAGAGATATGGTACACGAACAAGTTACTATGAGGTAAGATCTTGCCATGGGATAAATGTGAGCACCAGGACAGCCCACTGCAGAGGAGCCTGTGTCTATCCTTTTCACACTCCAGTTTACCTTGCGCTATCTTGTCCACCAAGTTGTTTCATGTCACTGGAAAAAGGAATCACTTCATACCTCCATGTTTGTTTTCCCTCTCAATTCCTTATTCTATTTCAGCTCATTAGTCTAAGAACAGCTTGAGACAACAATCTGTCTTAGATTTGAAGAGTGACTAATCTTGAATCTGTATTAACATTATGAAATTAATTTCTGGTGACAGCAGGGATAATTCTGTACCTGCGCTTGCAGCATAGTATGATGAACCTGTTATCTTAATCATATTTAAGCACTTCAGCTGAACTTTGTGTTGCCTGGCACAAAAGTGAGTACCTGGATCAAGGTACCAAGACACCACTGTAATAATAAATAAAAGAAATCTTATTTACAGACAATCCAAGATCTAAAAAAGTCTTTATACTGAAATAGTAAAACCCCCTATGATGAGTAAGCTAAAGTTACAGGAGGTAAATTCATTTTTTAGAGGCAGACCTTGAAAAGGAAGACATTAGTGTTTGTAGATATATTGAAAGGCACAGCAGACCTTTATCAATAACAGAGGTATATACAGAACAAAGTCCACTTTTATCAGACATTTCTCATGTCCTTATTTCAAGGAGCAACACTCATCACATGGTGAAGTTCAAACAGTGCTTTGGATTTCTTTCTGGTTTAAAACGTGAAATATCTTAACTTGAAATAAAATTTTTCAAACCTTTTCAATGTGTAGTTCCTGTATGTGTGCTTATGCATGCAGCAAAATAGGAAAGGCTACAGCTTGGTTTTCTTGGTTATGTTTTGTACCCCCCTCATAGGTAATCTTAAATTTTGAGAGGCCTCTAGACCACATGTTCAACACCTGAAGTCTCAGAGAGGAGAGACAGACAGACAGCAATTTTAATTCAGCAACAATACTGAAAATAAAACAGGCAAATCTAAAGAAATTAGAATGCTCTAAAACCTCATTTATAGCAATTGCATGGTTGCCATTTCTTGTGTAGCGAACCTCCCACTTCTGAAATACTCATTATCAATGCACATCAAACTCAGTAAAATGGGGTAGCATTGTTACTGCTGCACTAATGTAATAATAAACCAAAATATATTTACTACATGTATTTATTTGTGGCATTCACCCATACTGAGAATACACTTACAAATTATGCAGATAATACGTACTGAAAGACAGTTTCATTAATCAAGATGCATGGTATTATTAACAGAAATGTTCTTATTTAGACAAGTAAATGTAATTAGATATATGATGAGTTTATATTTATCTGTTTGTGAACAATGGTACCATAACTGAAATACTCAGAAGAGGAATATGCTCTCATTTGGGTTTTTTTTTTAAGATGTTTTCTTTTCTGCAGCATTGTGCTGCTAAAAATGTATTGTGCCATTAAACTCTAACTTAAGAACTGAAATCAAGATTTATTCAGATGCAATTTAGAATGGGGCCCAGCTCCAGCGAAACCCATTTCACACATCAAAACAAAGACAACGACCCCCTTCATTCAAACCAATAAACAAGAAAGAAAAATACACATGGTACCAGAACAGAACAATGTAGGTTACATTTAAATGTACAATAAATGTTTTATGTTATTTAGCAACAACTGAGGAGTGGCTATTTAAAAAAATAAAAATTGATTCCTTAGGCTCACAGAATTCATTTTGTTTGGGATTTTCAAGGCAATGGCAACAAAGAGAATTAGATGTCTAGTCAGCATGGGGAGAGAGAATCCACTTTCTTTGAAAACCTCCAATTTACTACGCAATATCTTTCTAGCCTTCATAAAGGAGTATCTAATGGATTTGTATCCCTAGATTATTTACAACAAAGGGTTTCAAAGTACAGAATGGATCAAGATTTAATTTCTTACAATGTTCCTAAATATTAGTATTTTAAATACTTTTATTCGGCATACTCAGAAAATAATTCATAAG
Source organism: Edolisoma coerulescens (assembly GCA_013397115.1). Lineage (NCBI taxonomy): Eukaryota > Metazoa > Chordata > Aves > Passeriformes > Campephagidae > Edolisoma > Edolisoma coerulescens. The sequence goes on along the minus strand of VWZW01004700.1, from coordinate 1,788,131 downwards.
CCTGTAGGTTCTGTCTGAAAGCAACTGAAATGGAAAACAATTCTAGAAAGGAATTCTATTCAATCAAGTTCTCTCCACAAACATGAAAACAGAATTATATGGTTCAGTCTGATCCTTATGGGAGGAAGAAAAAGTTATCCTTCATGATATATTTCACAATGACCTTACAGAACTATTATATACATGGCAGAGCACCTAAATCACTTTTTAATTACCCTTACAAAGAAACATTTGCTTAGCAACATTTCAACAAAAATGAAGAATTTTCAGCTCAAGGCTTCTTCCAAAGCACAACAAACAGTTTTATTCTACAAAATTTACTTCAGGCAGGTATTAACAACATTAAATTCATCTGGGGAACACACACTACATTAACCTAATAAATAAAGGAGTGATCTATACATCAGAGACATAGTAAAACTTGAACTATTTCTCATTCTTTTTATAAACTAGCAGATACGAAACTATGGAGAGGCATTAAAATAACTATGGAATAGCAGCTTATCACTGTCTATATATCAGAATGTGTTATTACATTATTTAGATTTCTTGAGGAGGACTTTTAAGAGTATTTTTCTTTCAACTGAAGCACATACAAAAAAATCCAACAATAGATTTACCTCTCTTCATAGGAAAAATAAACCAAATTTGGTTCTGTACTAGGATATATTTTTCATATGCAGGAATTTAATATTCATAATGAAAGGCCTTTTCTAATCACAATATTTTATCAGAGAGGACTATCTTCACATCTTGCTTGCAAGTCAACGTAAGTCAGAGGTAGCTTAGGAATGCTTTAGAATTTAGTGTTTTATTTGAAATTATTAATCCCTCTTTCACAGGGGTTAATCGCAAGTACAAAAGGCAAACAGTATATACAGCTGCCACTGTCTGCACCAAGAGAATAATTCCAAGAAGCTCAAAATAAGATTAGATTAGAACAGGGAAAAGAACACTGTACTTCTTTGCATTTGCTTCAGTGCACCAGTTCAGGCTGGTTTTCGACAAAAGGAAGCACCCCACTGACATAATATGCTATCCCAAGGGACAGAAGAGCGATGACAATGATGAGGAGCAGCACCCTCCAGACGCCCAGGTCTTCCACAAACTCTTGCCATGTTGTGCGGAAACTGGAAAGAACTCCTTCACCTTGCTGTAGGTTTGGATTAAGAAGGGAATGGCTTTCCATTGCACTACAAAGGATTAAAGTTAAAAATACATCAGAGTAAAGGAATGCACCTGTAAGTACGACAGTGATCCTACTAAGGGCAACTGAAACATTCTAAATTAAAAATTAAACCGCCCTACTGATTTATAGCATTGCTTCTGCTAAATCAAGACAAATCACATCAGGAAAACATTCCTAATTCTAAACTTATTTTAGCTGAAAGGACATTTTATTAACCTGTGCAAAGAGAATGATATTTGTTTATGTACAACTGCATTGAATTTTCAGGCCTGCTACCTAGAAGCCTTCAAAGGTCAGTCCCCTTAATTCCTACTAAATATGGCTTAGTAAAACATAATTAAGAATAAGTTAAGACCTCAAGGGGCACACATTATTATATAAAACAAATCATGACTGAAAATAAACTCTGATGAATAAAATGGGAACTTTAACCAATACTAATTTAGATGCTGAATTCTGCAGTAGCCATTACTACTCTCCTGGATGTCTTTGTTACATGTCTCTTCTCTAGCATAAAAAAAAATCACAGAAAACAATAAATTTGGATAACAAGAAGTTCAGAAACTTTCTGAAATAGTTGGCATTGCTGTGTTTTCTGCCATATGGTGTTCAGTGACTGCTTTGATGTTTTAGCATTCCAATACCAATCCATCAGGCCCCTTTAAACCGTCTATATAGGGCCTGATGGACTATATAGGCTATATATAGCCTATATAGACTATAAATTAGGGACTGGAATTCTCACTTTTAAATGAAAAACAAATATAAAATCTGAGTGAGGCAGTCTTCTTGACAATGGATCACCTTTAGAAAAGGATGTAAGTCGTCTCAAAATACTGCATGGCTTCTTGTGTAATTCTCCCAAATTTGCTGGTTTGACAATTATAACAGGAAACTATCTGTTGCTTACAAAAAAATCTCACGAAGAATAGGGAAGCTTCTTCATAACTTGATTTCACTTAAAATTTTGGCCATCTGCAGTCTTACTACTTCTCACTTGAGTGAAATTACATAAATAGGTGTTTATAGGACAACCACAGAAAGGAAATGGTGGAATCAACCACATACTCAATGATGTCAATAGCAGAATGTAAGCAGAGGAAAAAAACTGTAATTTTTTTCCTCCCTTTTAACTGCTTGCAGTTACCATATTCCTAGATATTTCTTGTAGGACTAATAATAAAAATTAAATAAAAATAAATTGGAGAAAAATAATTTCCAAGTCAAAACTAATTGTAGAAATGCTGCTGTTCTTCATGACAGAAACTGAAAAATGATGGTTATCAGAAAAAAAGTCTCATTCATGCATCTCTCTTCTCAGATTACACCATGGGAAAACTTCACACTATTCATATGGTATTTTTCTCAGGATGTACAACCACTGAAGAACAATTAGCCTGAAGTCCCACAGCTTGCTCAAGTATTGCAGAATCACGTGCACAAGATTTCAGGAATTGCCTATTAACAGCCTGTATTTTTGTTTCTTAAATATTTACCATGCTGTAAAGCTATTTTAGCTTGCCCATAGCTGCAGGATTTAGTCATCTTCCTTGCTTATTATGATTTCCCAAGCAAAACAAAGGGCTTAATAAAAGACAGCCCTTTGTGTAGAACAGAACTTCTTAGTAAGTACTAACTAGTTAATACATAACCACAGAGAGGTTAAATAAAGGTGCAATGCAATTTAAGTGAAAAGATCACATGCCTGCTCATTAAAAAGGGCACATAGAAAATATTTTTCCTATTTTATATTATGACCGAATTAAAATCAATGTTATTCAAGATATTTTTTCTTATTACAAATTACAGCTGCATAGGAACTGGCAATGCAGCAACACGTCCTCAGAAGAGTTTGTGCCACACAGCCCAGACAGATGTTCTCCTGTGTCCAACAGCAGGTGGGAGTTCACATTCGGACAGGCTTGTGGCACAGCCACAGGTCCTGCTGGGCTGTGCAGAAGGACAGATGTCTGTGGGAGAGAGGGACAGAGGGAGCTCTGCCTCCTGGCAGCAGGGCTGCTCCTCACCCACAGGAGGGCAAAGCAAGCAAAACCAAATTTGACTTGGGAACAGAGCTCTGGCCTCTGCTTCTAGAGTAGCAGCAACTGCGTGTAACAAGGAGCAGAAAACTGAGGTCAGAGACTGTTTTTAGAAAGAGCGTTATTTCTCCACAGGTTCATACATAATGTAAGAGTTCAGAGGGCAGAGGACAGAAGACATTAATCTAAGTGTCTCTAAAATGTGAAACTAATACGAAGAGGGAGAAGTGAAACTGTGGAGGTCTGAAAAGCCAACTGCTAAAGAAGACATTATTGATTTACAAAGAAAACAGCACACCAGCTCATTTGCTTTGGCTCCTGTAGGCATCTGCTATTTGTTACTCTAAAAAAAAATGTATTTCAGACATTTTAAACACGTTCCCAAACAAGCTGGGTAGTGCACTGTTTATGTCTCTGTGCCTGTCCCCAAGGGGAGTTGCTGACTTCCTGGCCAATGCAAACAATACAACATTTATGAAGGTCAAATAACAGAAAGGAAGCTATGTTTGTTAAAGGGACACCATCAAATCAAAAATCAAAATTTAAATGGGGCTGAGCTATTGGTCCATATGTTTACACAAAATCAGCCTAAGTGCACTTCTGTGTGTCAAGAAACTTTCAAAAAAAGTTAGTGAAGTCAGGAAGGTAACAGGCACTAATTCTTATAATGTATAACCATGTAATTTTGAAAATAAAATTAATTTTCTGTTTCAGGGCTTATAACAGTCTCTCTGACAGGTGGGGTCACCTGATGTATAAGAACTTCATGTCTGCTCACTAGGAGTATTGGGCATTATTTCTGCAGTTTTGTTAGTTTCACCTTTTCTGTTTACTCAGCTTATATCTAACTCCATCAATACAGCCTCTTTTCTGTTTACAGTACAGCCTGTCTACATTTTCACATAAACCAAGCAACAGTCATATGACAGAAATCTGTCTTTTATGATATAATGTTCCAGAAGTCATAGTTCACGGTCATCATTAGACAATATAAAAAAAGCCACAACATTTTTGAATGGGGGTAAACAGCATAGTAAGACATACTAGAGAGCAGAAGTCACCATTGCTCTATACAACACGACTGAGAGTTTTCTTCATGTATGTGAAAATGCATGTTTTGTGCTTTGTAGGACTTCATTGCATTTTTCAGGGTAGCATTAACTCCTGGAACTGACTAACGCACCAAGCCTGTTCTCCTATATGTTTGTTTTCCACTGAGAAACTTCTATTTTATGGCATACAGCTTTCAGTAATTAGAGTTGCATTTTGTGCTACAGAATCACAATTTATTCCTACTGGTTTCGTCTCCATTGTAACCCCACATTTTTATCTACGCCATCCCAATTTTCCTCAGGGTTGCCTGTATCTCACTTCTTGGTATCACTAACATGCTTCTATTTCTCATGCTTTTGCTTTTCTACTTAAGAAAATCCTAAATAAGTCCAGTCCCAGAACCAGGCCTTTAGGAATTCATTAGTAACTTCCCTGTAACCCAGTACTTTCCCCGAAATGGTCAGCAATTTTCTTGCAATCTTCAGTTCTGCATTAACTGTCTCTTAAGCCACCATGAAATTCTTATTCTCCATCTTTTCCAGGACTACTAATAATAGAAACTTTATATACGGCACCACATAAATCCTTTATTCAAGTTCAGATGGATGAAAAGTCTGCTACCCCTTCTTTGCATAGATAATCATCAAAAGGATGTCAGGTTAGCCTGTGATACTGGCATTTTGCATTTTACACTATTTCCCACTTGGCATTTTGGTAGTGGTAGAATATTTACGTTTGGGACTCTGTAATGGAAAATGAGTAATTATTTTTTTAGATTTCTACCATAAAATTAAAATCTCAATAGAAGTAGTTCTTTTTTTCCTTACATTTGATCTGTTTAAAGAGATTTTTCCAAAATTTAACACTCAATTTTGATTTTGTCTGATAATACCAGGCCAAATTTGGTATTACCTGTTTTGAGGAATAAACAATCAAGTCAATCACAAAAATCTAGAAGCCATAAACATTATTTCTCCTAGTAATTCTTTTTCTTTGGTAAATACCTTTCACTTTCAGCTGTTTGCATTGTCTCCAGCTTCGAGTGAGCTCCTCTGTTAAATCCTTTCACCTCTTGCTCCTCTAAAGATTCCAGCAGTCTAATCACATCTTTATTCACACCCCTTCGTTTGGCAAGAACAAGTGGTGTTGCACCTTGGTGGTTGCTAAAACAAGCCCATAAAAAGACATAAGAAAATTTTAATATAGGAATTTTGTAACAAGTCAACTCAGCATAACATATTATAATTTAGTAAGTCCTCAGAACTATTTTCTGTTTTATCAGACAGTAATCAATTCCAATCTATCCAAGTTACAGCACAATTGGCTATAGAAGAAAATCAGTATATTTAGGTTTGAAATTGCACAACTCTTTCCCCCCCCTCAAATAAAATCAAAATTCCTAGACTCTAATCTAATTGGAATCTCTGGCTGTTATAGCAAAAAAAAACCCAAAACAAAACAGTAGATTTATGACCATGTTCAAGTTTAACCTTAATTTCAAGAAAGAATTGTGCAATCTGGCTCCTAATAGTTCCTTTTCCATGAGGGTATTAGGACATGAGGCAAAAATGAAATAAAATACAGATGGTCCCTCTGCTGCTATTAAAATAATACTGAATAGGTCCAGAGCTGCCTTTACACCAGGAATTTCCACCAGAGCTGTTGGAAATGAGGGGGTAAAAATCCCAACCCACAACCCATAAATAATCTGGTTTACTAATAACTAGTTTTGCTGAGTTGAAAACATTAATGAGGGACAGGTGATAACGGGACAGATTTAAAAACTCAAAGGTTTTGACGTTACCCCTGGTTTTTGCACACGTTGTGAATATGCAGAAAGCTCCACAAACAAAGTAATTCAGTACAGGAATGAAATAGCTAGCTATTTTGCAGCTTGAGAGCTTCCATCTGAGCACTGGCATCTGACAGCTGCTGGAAGCCAGAAGGAAAGAATATACAATATTCTGAGTCATAGACTTTGAGGGAGGGCAAAAACACTGAAAGGAAGCATTGTTACCAGAGGAGTATGGGAATGAACTGACACACACATATACTGTATTTTCTTTGTCTTATATAGTACAACAATAGAAAGTAGGGTGGAGAAAATTCTTTTAAAGTAGTCAATGTGATTTTTTCTTTGGTGCCAACCACCCACACCTGACTGTCTGGCCAAACCAGGGCAGCAATGTTCATCAATGAGGCAGAATTAGATACAGCAGCCCACACCAGCTATTTTCATTTGCTTTGCTTGTTGCACAGACTAGCAGAAGTGGCCTCTTACTGTTTTTCTGCCTTTTTATTTTGTTTTTTTTATTAAGTGGTATCTTTGTAAAGTAGAATTGCACCAAATACAGCCTTTCAGCAACAGCAGATTTATATGCAGGGGTCTGGTGACAGAAGACTAATATATTATAAAATATGTACTGTAAAAAGTGACTTACCAAATATCAATTTTAAGTCCATTAGAAACTAGAAACTGGATGGTATCGACATGCCCACACAGGTGAAGGGCTGTGTTACCCTGGTAATCAGTGGCTAGTAGGTCAGCACCAAATTTATGCAAGAGTTGACAGATGTCTACATTTCCTCTGGCTGCAGCCAGGTGAAGGCCAGTTCGGCCTCGGCTGTCACGAATATTTGGGTCAAAACCACTCTCTAGCAGTCGCTTGGAATAGTTAAAATCCCCGTCAATACAAGCCTGCAGCAGTGGCACATTTGTCTGGGAGGAGTCGTTCACAAAAACGTACGACATTGCTCTGATTCTCGCAGGAGGAGGAGAGCAACCTGCAAGTAAAAGAGTAAAGAAATGATGGTGAAACCAGGCAAACAAACACAATGCTAATATTCAGTAGACTGCTCGGGTTCCCAAACAAGAATGCAAACTAGCTTACAGGCCAACTCTGAAATCTTCCTTTTAATACACATTAACTTTGTGTGCTGCATTCCCTTCTGGTGATATGGAAAGAGCTCACACCTCTGGAACGAGCAGCAAAGCTTTGTTATGAGAGAAAACTGGTAAGATCTCTGCCACAAATGCAAGACAGGTGATTAGTTTTCAACCTAGTAAGGAATCACATGTAAAAGTATTGATATTGAAGGACAAAACAGCACAGATCGGGACAGAAAGGAAGAACCTTTCATAAATGGGGAAACTCTAAACAATTCAATCCACAGGTACAGTGACACCAACTGCAATTTTTACCAGCTATATGCAAAGCTGCTCTAATGGGATTTTCACCCTCTGAATTTGAACTTCAATGCACAAATTACAGTACAGCTAAAAATGCCTGATAAATAAAAATACTAATTTCTTCATTCTGCAAGAAATACATTTTACAACAGCCTTTCCAGAACATTATTTTTACAGGGCCAGACATACACAAACTACTGTACGAACAAGAACAGCAATACAGAACACAGAAAAGGGAATGTATTAGGTGAAATTGCCCACCGAAAACTCGAAGTGGGTACAAGGAAGACGATGATAAAATCAAGCACAGAGCTACTGTGGGTTTGACTAGAACCTCAACATGGAGAAATGCAAATGTCGTTTCTTTGGCTTAATATTAAATAAAGGATTAAGTCCTTTTCTGTATCAGGACATGAAAGAGGAAGATAAATGTTTCACCATGGATTACTTGGTATAGAATATTTGATGAACTACGATTTCAGTTTTGCAGAAGAATATTTTAAGGATAAGTCAAATAATGAGGGTATGATGAGACTGTGTGCTTACGGGACACAGAAAAAGTTACCTGAAAACAATAAGGAAAAAGAGAATGATTTAGCAAGAGAACGGTAAAACATTCATGACACAATTTTAAGAAGCAATGAAAACATCTAGAAGACTGGACAACAGTCCTCTTTTTGCACTGCCTCACAGAGGAGATAAAAAAGAAAAAAAAATCATATAAACAAGTAAAAATCCTCTAGAAGAAATCTCAGTAGAGACACGACAAAGTTCAAATGACAGGAGGGAAAAGTGATTTTACTAGATAAGCTTTCAATAGAGAGTGAACTGAAACATCACTTGAAACAGTGTTTTTCACTTGCCCGGGGTTTCTATTCTGGGCTCATGGTGTAGCAGTGTTCTAATTAACAATCTGAACCTCTTATTAAACTGCTATACACAGATTTAAATTTTCTCATCTATATAAGGTATCCTTCCACACCAGTGTACTCATTCAGCCAGGAGAATGGAAACATGGCCAGTAGCCAAAGAATTCAATTTAAAACCTCTCCTTTTTTGAGAGTTCATAATGTCTGTATTTTATAGCTCTTCCCCTATGTTTTAGATCAAATTCAAGATCAGAGTACCTACAGAAGTAATTTCAAAATGTTTACACACTGGTCTGAATAACAGCTCTAGCACTGGGGGGCTGTTGAGATTAATAAATCATATTTAAACTTCACTAGGCTGTGTTTCCTATCTGGAGAAATTGTGCTACATATATCAACACTGTCTAGTTTTCCAGGGCAGGAATGCACAACCTTTTGCTCTTTATTGGATGCTGAAGAGAAAGAGATAGAAATAAGTTCTATGTCTTGGTATCTGTATAAGGAATGATTTTAAGCAGAGTACATTCCTCTAGGCTGCAAGTACGTTTTTAAGCACGTGATAGTACATCACTGGCTCAAGAATCCTTTTCCACAACCATCTCCAAGAGCAAGTGGCCAGTTCACTGATACACCGTAAAACTTCGCGCGAGACTGGTGCCATGTAGGGCACTAACAACCTCCTTATAACCCTATACAACAAGAAAGAACAATGTAATTACTTGCATTTTCAATGAGTATGTTACAACCCCCTGGATGCTACAAAGCTAGGATTCCTAGCTGACAGCAATTTCAATTTTCTTGCCCATTTTCCACCCAAATCACGAATGATATAAGAATTCTTCTTCTATTCTGCTTGTCCACTCTTCGCTGAGAAAAATAACGGGCCCAGTTTCTCTGCGATGTGATTGTGACCTTTATATTCTGCACTAAATCTTCCCTAAAGCAAGATCATAAATAATTTTAAAACCTCCAATTATCAGCCATAGTAGCAGCATATCAATAGCACAAACCCCTACTTGCACTTGACAAAAAGATTGTGATTCGCCTGTAAAATAATGCTCGAGTGTTTAAACCTGCTCAATAAAACAAGGCCTAACATAAATCAACAGGAGAATATTATATGGAATAGACTTAGGCTATTTGAGAAACAGCATGGCATGCTCTGTTAAAGGTAAGCTAATGCTTTTATTTTCATACCAGATGTGTATGCCTGGTAAAGCCTTACAGAATTCCCCAGTGGTGATGAAACATTAGCTAATAATACCATCATCTTCTCAGAAAAGGACGCGCAAAGACTAGCAGTTAACAGAAATTGTAACTGGAAGTAATTCGGATTCAGAATTTATCACTAGAATCTTCTAGAACTGATCACTGATGTGTAGAAGACTAAAGTAAAACCTTAGTATTTCACAATATGAAAGACAAAGATGAAGCAAATCTTTCTTCCCAATACTTGAAGATCGTGGACTTAAGCAAATGCATTCACAAAAAAAAAAAAAAAAAAGAAATCTGGACCATCTGGTTTGATTTATCTTTGTGATTAAAAAGATTTTTTCTACTATTTCACATATGGCTAGCTAACCTATGCCAAATACAAGCTGCACACAAAGCTGAACTACGTACCATCTTTAAAATGTCAGTCCCCAAATGACATGTTCTTGCCTCAAAATTAACCCAACTTAGCAAAATTTCCTGTGTAACAAACTCATTAAAAAATTGCAAGTCAACTAAATTAGGTATTTTTGATTAAATAAATGGTAGTTACATTTCTGCCCACAGTATCAAAAAGCATATTGCTGCAATGACTATCTAATACAACAGATTTAGGAGCAAAGTTTAGAAACAAAACGGCATTAGCCATTCCCTTTAAATGGCTTCTGAAAGGCGAGTCAGGTAACAACTCGGAACCTGTCCATAAGCTGGTACACTACCAGTAAGGACTGATTTCCCAGGCACCAATTAGGACAAATGGACACAAAATACTGCAAAATGACCATCCTGAACGTCCCTAAAAATTACCACCACTAGTTAAATAAATCTAATTTTTGAAGACCGAATTAAATGACTGCTTGTAAAAATGCATGACTATCTACTGAAAATGTATCTGTTAAATAGTATTTTTGTTTAAAAAAAAAGGTTTGCTTTTAATAACTTGGTACTTTGACAGAAAATTAGTTTTGTGAAAAAAAGTAAACTCAAAGACATCCTCCCAATCTAGAAGGAGTCCCATTAGAAAGGCATAATATAAGAATACATTTTCCCTAGATTTATACATTTATATAGCCTCAATACAGTGCACTTCTTAATTAATAATTTTAGAAATTATGCTGTAAGCCTCTTCAATGACACATGTGGGCTAGCACAGGATAAGAAAATATAACCAAGCTCTTTTATTTTCAAAAGGAATGCTTATATTAATTCATTCTGTAAAAATAATTTATTTAATAGGAGTCAGTTGTCTCTCACAATACTGGGTACAATGGTAACTCAGTGTCACACACTGATCTGTTGCAGGACACGTTCTCACCTGCAGAAGGCAGAAGTGATCTTGAAAAATTCAAACAACAGAGCTAAGTGCAAGTTCTGTCACTTCATAAACTAGTCCTAAAATTTGTGTTAACTGTGCAGAGTTTTATTTTACAGTAAATATATGCTGTTGTCTCTGCCTTCTCATTAAGTTCAACAGCTACCAAATAGCCCCAGAACAGGAGAGAAAGTGTCCACATGAGAGACAGAATCACCCATGGGACCCATCCCTCCACTACAAAAGCATTAATGAACCTGCCAAACTGGGATTAATCACGCAGTCACTGCTCCATAGGACATACCAGTTTGCAGAACTACAGTTATTTCCCAGTACATTTAGAAAAAACTGAACTCATTGTCCCTGTTTTAAAACAACACATCAGTACAATAGAACAGTATCAGATTGCTCAGTCCTTGAGACTTCTCAGTATGAATACACACTTTGTGATTTAGAACCTAGGCATCAGTAAGATTACCGCTAGAGAAACTGCCACCACCAAGAAATGGAAACTAAAACAAAACCAAGAAATAGTAACGTCCTATGCCAGCAAACACACAAAATGCGTTACTTGCAAAATTTGCATTTGTCAACTCCCTTGTGGTAAATAGCATCCTCTTTCTGTAATGCACTCTGAGAGCACTTCAGTGGCAGTGGCTTGCAGAGCTCTTCCTCTTCATTATTTAAGTGAATGAAAAACATTCCAGTACTTCACTTAAAATGCTGAGGGAGAAACTCCTTGCTTAGTTTTCATGCACACATGTATTTATATGAGCTTTATGTGTAAGTTACTGAAAAGTCATTTAACTGAATAAATATTATATTTAGTAAAAAAATAATGTGAGCAACTCATTTCCGTTTAGGAAAGAACCCCAGTATGTACATCAAAATCCACTTAGGTTCTGTATTTTTCTATTAGAAACCTTTATCTTTTTAGTACAACTGGAAGAGAGTTTTATGGCTCCACTAATATGGAACTGCTGCTAAAAGCAGGACCTCAGATTAAGTACAGCATGATGCCTATTTTACATACCACTATATTTTGCAGCATTTTCCTTTTCCAACTTTAGCTATTTTTTCAACAGCTCCTGGATTTGAGGTATCACAGCAGGTTTGTAACACCTTCATCCCCTCTCATGTCTGTAGTCAGCCACATCGGTAGGTGATAAGAGAATAACATTATTTATGCCATTTGTTTCCAATCATTCCCATTCCCTTATGCAGACATGAGACATACAGGTAATGTTCTCTTTATGTCAGGACCATCCTGTGAGTAGAAACTCTGGTACACCGCATATACAAAGTATGCATCACTTTACAAGTACAGGCTACAAAGTGCTTTATGAAAAAGTTTTAACAACTATTACTGCTCTTAGGGATCAGCAGATGATGGCATTGGGAAACAGGGAGCTTTGCTCATTATTGCCCAGTATGTCAACACTACAAGATAAAAAATATACAAGACCTCAAATGCCGATCCAGGGTTGCAGAATGCTTCCCCAGATAAAATAGCACAAACTTTGTGTATTTATGTACACAAAACAAGGGAACAATAAGAAAGAGATCATTCTTTTAAAACACCTTTATCAACAAGCAGATTCACAAACATTTTATCCTTGCTAAACTTAACTGTTATTTCAGTTCCATTACATGTTCCAGCACATTTAACTTCTATTAAATATACAGCTAAGTATTTTTGAACATTGCTCATCTTTCATCTTCTGCACAAGAACTGTTTAGGAAAAAAGGCAATTTACAGATTTCTTCAAATAATCTGTAACTTTTAATTCCCCACAAATGGCTCAATTAAACCAGTATATAACTGCAGTACTTCTCTGATCATTGTGGCCAGTTTGAATACATCTGGTTTTATATAAAGTTACTGAATCATATCAGTCATAATTGTCAACCTCTTCACAAACCTTTACTCTAATTCCTTTTTTGATTCTGGTGGGAACATGTAGGGTGTATGCTGGTCAAGAAAATATTAAAGGTTACTACATATTGTTTTGTTGTTGGTTTATTTGTCTGGTTTTTAACAGAGTAGAGAGAATTTTTCCCAGTCTTAATTAGGTGTTTGTGTTTAAATTTGCGGCAGACTAGGAGCAGTCTTCTGGAAAAGACAACATTGACAGAGGAAACAAGGGATAGCTCCGGCTGGCTGCAGGCTGCCCAGGCAGGAACGGCACTGGAGTCTGGATGGACACTGCCACCACGTGGACTGATGAATTCCTGTCCGACTGGAGGGACGCACAGAATCATAGAATGGTTTGAGTTGGGAGGGGCCTTAAAAGGTCATCTGCTCCAACCCCCTTGCCACGGACAGGGACACCTTAGACACCACTAAACCAGGCTGCTCAAAGCCCCATCCAGCCTGGCCTTGAACACTTCCAGGGATGGGGCATCCATGGCTTCTCTGGGCAACTTGTTCCAGTTTTTCTTCACCCTCACGGGAAAGAACTTCATCCTTACATCCAATCTGAACCTGCCCTCTGTCAGTTTAAAGCCATTCCCACTTGTCCTATCATTTCACGCCCTTGTAAAAAGCCCCTCTCCAGCTTTCTTGTAGGTTCCCTTTAGGTACTGGTGTGGTATCTAAGCCTGGACTCACACAGACCACTTTTTCTACATTTGTGGTGTTTTCTGTTTTCCTGGGAAGGAAATTATGAAAGGCCTGAAAATAAGGTTTTATGAAACTTTATTAAAGGATACTGAAATCCAAACTGCTACTTCTTTGCCATATAAACAGCATTCTCATTTAAGCTTTGATCCTCTATTAGTGAAATAAGGACTTTGTTATGTTGCTTGAGTTCTGAAACCAAAGGTATTTCATTTTAAAAAGTATGTATTTATGCCTGTTTCTTAAAAAATACCCAAAACAAAATCCAAAACACCCCCACACCCCCCGACAAATGCCCAGTCCTTACCTAGACAAACAGTAAGTCTGAGATGACACATTTACTAAAATAGGGAAAAACTTTCTGTGTCCAGCAGGAATCATCAGAAATCAGAACTCAGTAAGAGCAATAAAGCAAACTAAGAACCTGTCACCAAATGACTTATTATTATACAGTTCATATTTTCTTCCTTTTTTTCCTTATAATATATATAATAGCTTCTATGCCCTTAGTCATACATAACCTTGATGACATGGCCTTAGTGTGCAACATCAAATCTGGTTTAGTGGCTAGTGAACAGAAGCAGGTCACTTTTGAAAGCAGATGTCTCCTAAATTTGTAAGTCATTTATATATAACCGTATGCTTGACTTTACCTTTGAAAAAATATATTGCTCTGCTTGTTCAATGAAGTCCATTATTTTATACCAACGATGTACTTATATCAATATACTGATGGCAAGACAACTAACAGTGCCAAATATGCAACTCTTACTACAATTGCTGGATATACATATTTCTGCTCAGAATTTTCATGTTCACACAGTATATCACTATCATTAAACCAGTTTATCAAAGACAAAGAATAAACTGATATATTTACTCTTTCAAATATTCTAAATATCTATCAACAGAGCATGACTAAAAACTTAATTGTATCATGGTGGATCACGTTATGTGACATAGTAAGATGAAATGGTAACACTATTAAAGTTGTATTTCTAATTAATATATACATAGTGATACTACTTTTGCATAAATAGTTACTTCACCATGCTTAGGCTAAAAAAAATTCTCCGTGTAGGCAAACATGTAGTACTAGTATCTGCCCAACACTGTCTTAAGCGACTGAAAGGAGTAAACCAGCAGCCAAAGCGTTCCCAGGACAACAGGCAAGTCTGAGGAGAATCAGGGAGGCCAGCCTCAAGCTCCTGATCTGCACAGGGGCTGGAACTGACCAAAAATGCAATGAAAGATGATTGAAAAGAACCTGAGAGTGAAGTAGTTCAAGTGATGTTTACCAATTGCATCAATTTATCCTGCTGAGCCTGGAAACAAAAGACATCACATATACAAGGGAAACTTCTACCTTTAGATAACTTTGTAAATACCAGTAACTTGTATGTAAAAGACTCAATACTCAACATGAAACCTGGTGTCTAGTCAATGAACAGGAATACCCATGTTTCTTTAAAGAGGTTTGACAAGTTCTACTTGAGGAAGGATGAAGAGAAACTGTAAAAATAAGTCCACATCAATCATTACTTTTATGAATAAGAAGCCAACACAAAAGTAGCCACAGCAGATTGCAACAAAGATCCATTTAGGCCTAGTACAATTTTTCAAATGGTGGCCAAAAGCAAAGGCCAGAAAGAACATAGAATAGTGCAAGCCTATATAATACTACTTCTTCTATTCAAAATGGATGGGGTTTCTACATATTTGGCACTGCCTCCACCTCTGAATCTGCTCTTCCTCCTCTTCAACACAGATACTTCTAATACCCACAACATACTCTGGTAAGTTCTCCAACTCAGTTACCTGTGAAGAACAACATCTTTTGATCTTGCTGAATCAGGGGCTTGGTAGCTTCCCTTGTGAACCCCCAGCTCTGCTGTGGGAAGAACAGACAGTGCGCCTCTGCCCATTCTTCTCCTGCCTCGTGATTCTACAGGCCTTCATCATAGCCTCCTAAGACATCCCTTTCCAAGATGAATTTTGAAGTCCAGCTTTCTTGGTCATTCCTCATTTGGAAGGGGGTCTGTGTCTGTGACCATTGCTGCTCTGCTTCTCCGAATCTCTCATTTTTACTCTGTTTTCTGAGCTGGGAGACAGAGCAGGAGTGACTCAATCAGGATGTTCAGGGTGACCCATGGATTAACACAGTGGCATGATAGTTCTTTGTTCTTTACTTGTTTCTCAGTAATATTCACTATCTGTTTTATCTTTTTCACTGCTGTTTAGCCCTGTTGTTACATTTTCATGGAACTGTTCATCTTAACTACAAAATACTGCTCAGTACTGAGAGCCCAGTATTTCATATGGGAAGTTAGGATTCTCTATATGCTACCCAAATCCCTCTACCTACACTGAACTCAGGTGCCAGCACATTGCATTATCCAGTTACTCAGTTTTATAGGGTTCTTCTGCAGCTTTTCACAGCTGACCCTATCTTTACTACCCATGTCCTGGCAAACACTATCACCTTGTTGCTCACTGCCTTTTCTAGGCTTGACATGCAAATTCTAACAGTTCAGAAGCCAGAACCAAAATTATTCCAGTCTTACTGATCATAAGTTCACTAAAACTGGTGTCCTGGATCAGATTGATCCCACTCGCCCAGTGCTCTGCTTTCAACAGCGGCCAGAGATCCCCCTTGGGGAGAGCACATGAGCCTTGCTGCTTTCTGCAGTCCATTCTCCACACACCCCAGCAGCCACTACGGTACATTGGGGACCTCCCTGAGCAGCTCTTTTAGCAGCCCCTCAATAGACTTCCTGTCCACTTTCTCATCCCTTCCTGAACCTGCTCACACTGCCACCACAGTGGCCCTGTCATCCTTCCCTGTCTCCATCTGAAACCAACCCCCCCCAACAGCCACAGCAAGCAACTCCCATTTCAGTGCCTCCAGACTGGATGAATAACTCTCACTTTATTCACTGCCTTCACTGCGTAAGCCTTGGTCATGCCCCAGCAATCTCCTCTGTGAACAATCCTGACTTTCCAGTCTTTCCTCTTAAGGAAGCTGATCCCCTTGTCCCTTTCAGTTGCCCTTCCCTATCCCACTGTATCCCTCTTCCAGTGCAGAGACCGGAACCACACACACTATGCTAGATGCGGGTGCACTAGCTGCAGCAGCAAAATGGTGCCCTCTGTCTTCTTCTCACTACCTCTCTGAGGACAGTCACCATTTTCCTGGCTCTCTGGCTGCCACGGCACACTGAGCTTAGGTTTCCAGGGAACATTAAATGGTAACTCCAAGCACTTCCTCTTGATTGGTGGCTGCCAGTTGTGAGTTCACCACCATGTGAGCATGGTTTAGATTATTCTACCCAAGACATCATCTTACTTTATGCACACTGAAGCTCAAGTGCCACCTTTCTGCCTCCTTTCCTTTTTTGGCAATTTCTTTGTGCCTTCTTTGTAATTTTTCAACCCAACCACTTCTCCATGTAAGAAATTTCTTTGATTCTATAAGCATCCAGTCTTCTCAAAAGCCTCTGGTATGGTACTCTGTTTTAATGCTTCCTGAAGATCCACATCACCTGTATCTACAACCCTTCTCAGTAATCCTGAGTAAAAGCTGATGAGCCTTTAATGTAGCAAACTCTCTGAAGATGTACCCAATCTCAGCCCCTAACACATAACACGGACAGGCATGTTCTTCTGTGGATAAAAACCACCGAGGTGAAGAAGACAGACAAGCATTTTACACCATCCATGGGAAGCCCATATACTAGAGGCCTTTCCAGAAATGTGCTGCTGCCCTTTTTCTGTCCCAATCCACTATTGCTGGACAGATACTCTAAGAGGTCTTGAGCACGCTGAAAGAATATAATCAGTGAGCATTAGAGGATTTATGCCTTTGAGTTTATATTACAAAATTCAGCTGACATAGCTGCATTACTTGGATGTCAGAAATTTGCTGACTGACAAAACTGGTGTTTAAGCAGCTCTGTTCCACTCAACCAACTGAAATTTTATTGATTAAGAAAAAATGCCACTTGGAAAAGTGGTGTTGATACATGAATGAAAGCCAGAATCCAAGTCAGTTCTGTAAGTACAGACAAGGCTACAGTGAGGGATTGCACAAGATAAAACCTTTTTTTCCACATATTTAGTAAGTATCATCTTTAAATAGCAAAGCAAACCACAACAAAACCGACCATTTCAGTATTTGTGCTCTTGACTTAGAAACACAATAAACACTCACAATGGAAATTTGGTGGACCAAGCCCATGCACTCAAGACAGGCCTGTCACCTACTCTAACACCATTCTATGGATGGTGTCTCCAGAAAGCCCAAAGCTTCAGGGATCATGTATCTTACATGTATAAACCAATGCATTCTAAAATATCTTATGTGCTTATTAACTGATCTATCTGAAAGTGGAACATCCACAACTTGAGATCATGTGGGAAGTTATTAACTGACAGACTGATCAAAAGAAAAGAGTGGCAGCCCTCAAAATTCCAGCATACCCAAATCCCTAGAAGAGCCTCTAGTAGTGGTTCACTCCTTGGACAACCAAGCATCTCAGGTCCTGAGCTGCAGATGAGGACTTCAAGGCCACATGTTCTCAAACATTAAGTTCAAAAGAACATGAGGTGAGATAATACAGTCAACTTAAACCACTGCTTCAAATCCCTCACTCTTGCTGATGAGACAACTTTAACTAAAGGATACCAAAACCTGCTGAGAGGAAACGTGTCACTGATTACAGATCAGAACTGAATTTTAGAGTCCCCTCTTGCAGAGGTAAACTCACACTGCTATGATAAGAAGACAGCAGATGCACACACTACACTTCAACTTTCAACTCATGTCGGCTTACTCTTCACACCTTTTCTTACACACAAAAAAGACAGCAATTAGCCATCGTCATTTCCTGATTGTCACCAACCCTACTATTCAGACTGCAAACACCACTGTAAATATTTTTCTTCTAAAAAACCATTTAACCAGTTCTTGCGAATAATCTATTTCACAAACGAACAAAAAAGAAAAGCTGATCTATAGTATACAGGTAACACTAAGCTTAGAACTCTGCTGCAGCAAACAAAAATATTATTTTTACAAATCAGTCACATTCCATCTAATAAGTGTTCGGTTTTTGCTCTTCCTTGACCTTTTGGAGGGCTGGTCCTGAATATCAGTGCTCTCTGATGGTTAGAAATTTTCATATATTATTAATCTAAAATTCTGTGTTAAATTATTCATGTATTAACATCATCCTTTAGCTCAATTTATTCCTTTCACGGTGTTTACCTTGATGGTTAAATAGAAAGCAAAATTTAAATTATTCTGCAAAATTATAAAAAGCCATATGCCTCTTCCAACAGACTCTTAATTTCCCTACTTGACCTCGGCATATCTTCCTGTTTCTATTCCACTTTTTAACTGAGAATGATTAACATCATACAAAGAATTCTAGAGTTCATGGCTAGTAGTAACTCCTTTAATTGGATGACTGTAGTCAGCATTTACTTTTTCCACAATTCAGTATCTTGTAACTACCTAACATTCTTTGGTTTTGTGTTGCTTTCAACTGGTAATTATTTCTTCCACAAATTTTTTGCTTGCAAGGTTACAACTGTAAACCCTCATTCTTTAAATTGTTATTGTACTTATTTCATACCCCAGTTCTCAGGATCACCCAATTCTATCTGTGTAGTACTATAACCCTGTTCTATATTGCCAATGCCTCCCAACTCTTCATCGCTACCAAATTAAGACAGCAAATTTTTAATTGCTACATCACGACCTCTATTAAATATTTAATAAGACTGGTCTCAAGACTGATATTCAAAGAACTAATTTTATACCCTCTGATACTTAGATTTGATGGATTTTCGATTCAATATAACTCACCACAGTTTGCCTCTAGTTACTTCCCTATCCTGTCAACAATTCAGGAGTTATCCCTACCTTTTCACCACAATAACAACGTGCAGCAGCTTTAGTGTGGTCTAGAAAATAAAAAAGGGAACTACTCCATTTCCCTTAGAAACAGCAATTGCTTCATCAAAGACAGTTATGAGAGCAGGTTAAAATACGTATTTCAGTTTCACATATCTTGTTTTCTCCCGGAAAGCACGTCCAAAGCCGCACACTTACCAACGCCCTGTCAGCAGGGCGGCCGCGCTCCCATCCCCGTTCCCGTTTCCCTCCCCCCCTGAACGGCGCCCTTTGGCCGCGGCACGGGGACGGGACAGAGCCGCGGCGCGGTGCCGGCCCGCCGAGAGGCAGGAAATCGGGAACAGCGTGACCAGCAGGACCAGGGCAGTGATTGTCTCCCCGTACTCGGCTCTGGTGAGGCCACACGTCGAGTACTTGGCTCAGTTCTGGGCCCCTCAATTCAGGAAGGGCATTGAGGTGCTGGAGTCTGTGCAGAGAAGGGCAGTGGAGCTGGTGAAGGGTCTGGAGCACA